>CAUYPK010110438.1:0-21156 GCA_963574355.1 Loris lydekkerianus | reverse complement strand
GGAGAGAAAGAGCACCCAAACACCACGTTTATAAGAGGAAGGGCTTTATTCACCAGCTGGGAGCTTACGGCATAGAAGAATTCCAAATGGCTGTGCTCCCAGACTGGCTTGGTCTCCCCCCCTTTTTTTTGTCACCCTCAGTAGGGTGCTGTGGCATCACAGCTCACAGCAACCTCCAGCTCTTGGGCTAGGGCGATTCTCTTGCCTCAGCCTCCCGAGTACCTGGGACTACAGGCGCCCGCCACAACACCCGGCTATTTTTGTTGCAGTTGCCACTGCTGTTTTAGCTGGCTGGGGCTGGGTTCAAACCCGTCACCCTCGGTATATGGGGCTGGTGCCCTACCCACTGAGCCACAGCCACTGCCTGGTCTTTCCCTTTTTATCGACCGTCAAAAAGTTCCACCCCACAGGTACCCTTCTCATTGGCCAGTTTGAATCAAGTGGGAGATGCTATTCCAGCCCCTACAGTAGAACTACAGGATTTCATAGAACTTGGAAATTCCCAAGTTCTAGGAAGTTTACAAATTCCCAAGAGCTGAGTCACCCTGGAGAGGACCCTGCAGGTGTATCCTTGTGGTCCCCTTGAGAAGACCTGTTCTCCTAGACCTCACCTTCTCGGGGTATCCTCTCTCAGTCACATGAAGAGGGAATGCATGGATGTTGGTTCCCACAAGCACCACAAATACCCAGCCATACCTTATCTTCCAAAGCACGACTGGAGAGTTTCTTGGTACAGGAATTTTACAAGACACTGGTGTGAGTTCTGGTAAGAGGTGTGTTGCAAGTACCTACAATTAGTTAGAATTTGTAATTTGAATTACATTAGAATTTGTAAGAAGTAGGGTAGATTCAGAGTTATACTGATGGAACTTTTCAAAGATTGGGTATATGGAGATTTAATGATCTGTTGGTTCTTTTTTTGTAAAACTTTGAAATTTTTCATCACAGAAAAGTATTCTCCAGATAATGTCAATTTTGCTCACTTGTTTTTGTAGGGAAAGGGGACCAGCAGTGGAGTGCTAAGGCCAGCTTGGTAGATACAAGAAGGCTTGTTGGCCAATTGACAGCCAAGGACGAGGGCTGAAGGAAGAGGTAACTGCCAGGTGAGTGTACATTTTGAAAACAATGTGGAAAAAGGGCTCTGCAAACTGTAAAGTACCATAAGAACATAGTAATTGTGGGGTGGAAGTATGTTTTTGCAATATTAACATGTTTACTGCCTCAGCTTCCTTTCCCCTTCTAACTACCTTTGTTTCTTTCTCTCTCAGCTAAGCCATTCTCTCTTTATTCTGTCAGGAAGTAGAATATGACAGCAAATAGGAAGAACCAAAGGAATCTTTGCTTGGCTTTTGAATTTCAAAAGCTAAGTCTCAAGGGGAATGAAAAAGAAATAGAGTTAGCAAGTCATCCTCCACTCACAGCCTAGTCAAGAGATTTCCCCTTACCAAGAGAACAGGAAGAGCCAAAAGATCTCTGCCTACAGCTTTCTACTGTCAGAGAGAGAATATCCCATAGGGGGTGAATGGGTGTCGGAGGGGGTGTCCCACACCAGGGATTATTAGGCAGCTCTTAAGACGAATGCATTAAATCTGTGCTGTTTCATTCCGAAGGGCTTCCAAGCATGTTTTATGGTTCATGACACAAGCTAGAGACATGAATGTCACAAGATTCCTTTTCACAGAACAAATGATGACCATGCCTCATATTAGCATACACATTTGCATGTTTGCATATATTTAAATGAGCATAGACAAAGGTATGGACAGGTACACACACCTTGCTTCCTCACATTATTTACTTGGGGAGAGGAACATGGCAGAGATGTGTGCAATAAAAAAGCATTTGTAGTAATTCTACTTATGTGATTTTATATATTATGTATATATATGATGCAAACATACTATGCATACATTTGTGTGTTTATGTGCATACATATGAAAAGATTAAAGCCAGCTCAAACAGTACAGATATGTATAAGGAAACTCAAGATAAATAAAAGTAATATTTTGGTTATTGAATTTCCTTAGATTTAACTAATTGTTCAAATTATTCTCTCAAGGCCCATGTATTTCTCCACTTTTAAGCAGACTATAACAGAACCCATGTAAATTTACTGGCACACAGTAGGCACCTACTAAAGAGAAGTAATACAACTCTCAAAATCCAATAACGTTCTTGTCATCCTGGGGACAAAAGGAGAAGGCTGAGATGAAGCTCACATTGTCCTCCCCTCAGAGAGAAAAGTGAATGCAAATTTGATTGAGAAGGTCCAAAAGTGAGAGAGAGAAAGAGAAAAATTTTCCATCACTGCTTTGTGACCAAAACTTTGCAACTAAGGCCATGGGCTCTGTGAACTGAATGTGCTGAGAATTTAGCATCCAAACATGAGTAAAATCAGAGACACAAGATGGGCTTTTCTGCTCTGAGTTTGCCGGGCTTGGAGGCTGTAGAAACTAGCGGTGCTGTTGTCCTGTGCTCTGAGTACACTAGGAGCTGCTCTTCCATTGTCCCTCTGTCTATCCAGATGAGTAGAAGTGGAGCAAGCAAACCATTTTGTCTCTAGGGTCAAGTGGAGGATCTGCCACTGACAGCTGCTCGGTAAGTGTTGGGTGAATGTGTGAATAAGTGAAGGGAGGAGTGGATGAAGGGTTAAGTCTATGAGTGAGAGAATAAGTGAGACAATGGACGAGTGAATACTCAGAGGAAGCACTGACACAGCATCAAATTACTCCTCCAGGAGAGGGTGGATTTGTGTAGGGCTGTCTATCATCCCTGCCCAGCGCCTCTGGAGACAAAGACCACCCAAGCACAATGACCTCTTGGCTTTCACCATGCGGGCATGCAGCCATTGAAGAGAGCAAAATTAACAGGCCTTCATCAGCAGTCTCATCAAACATTTGTTGAATGCTCATCATGTACAAGACATTAACTGGGAACTGTGGGAGATAGGAGGCATTCTGGAAACTGCTGACTCTAAAGGAATTTGCAGACTTATGGGATAGTTATCAGACAAAGCCATAAAAATATCCTCTTCTAAAATCTAAGACTATAAAGAGATAGATGCTGTAGGTAGTCATCCTTGTAGAAACCTTGGGGGAGAGTTTCTCTGAGGAGTTTCCCTCAGAGGTCACAAATGGCTCTCCAAAGGAAATAGAATACCAGCACAGCATATCGGGAAAAAGCATGACCCTAAAGCCAGATCACCTCACTGCCTGCCTTGAATTCCAGCTCTCATCCGTTGTTTGACTTCGGACAAACTATTTAACTCTCCTCATCTGTACAATGGAGATAGTCATAATAATGATTTCCCAATATTGTTGTGAGGGCTAAAGGAGCTAATAGATATGTGAAAAGCTTAGAACAGTGTCCAGGAAACTTTTATGTGTGACATGTGTGAACTCATTACCTTTATTCTCATTCTACCTTGAAGAGGATCCTTAGAAAGGAGACCAAGGGAGCAGATGGGAAGTGTCAGGCTGGGACCTGGTTCAAAGCCTAGTTCTATCATTTCTATCTACAAGACCTTGACTTAAATTCCCTTAAACTCTCTAACACTCGGATTCCTCACTTATGAAATGATACTACTAACACCAATTTCATTTAAAACATGCGTTAACCATGCCATGATAAATATAGTTATTATTAAAGAGAAGCACTATATGGAGGATCCCACAGGGAGTTGAATAAATTAAGCATGATGATGCATCTTGGTTCTTCCCAATCTTTCTCTTCTTCTCCCACATTTGTTTGAGGCTTCATCATTACTGGTTTGCATTTCTATTTTAATCATGTTAAAGGTTTACAGTATTTTTTTCCCCCTGCATCTTTATATGCTATAATTTGGTACTATTTTTACCCAAGGAGGCCATTTTTAACTGAGCACACATTCAATTGTCTTTCAGCATATATCATTGTTTATATTAATTAATGCTAAAATATTCTTAGGGGAAAAACACATCCCACAGAGTATTATGCAAGGAAACTTAGCATTCATTTTTGCCTCCCTCTTGTCTAGCATATCAATTTATAAAGCATGCTATTACTTCAATGGTAATAATGCATGCTCTTCAACACAGACACCCATCTGTGGGAATTAAGACACACAGTGTCAATAGCAGCAAGGTATGTGTTGGGGGGTAGAGGATTGACAGTTGAAAGAAGGGAATGTGAAACTCTCACTCTGCTGGTAAGAATAATGCTAAGTGAAGTCATAGGCTTTGTCTATGATTGATCCATGGGAGCATTCTTTGAGTAGAGCTGAACCATTCTAGGTCCTGGGCTTGGAGTCTTTCTTAATAAGGCCCTTATAACTCTTAGCCATGTTGATGGATATCTTTGTTTTTGCTCAGCAACTACTCTCCTTTCTTCTAATCAGATACTCCCTTGGGAAGCAACCCTTTTCACACTCAGCTTAGGTGTTTTGAGTCTTGCTCCAGCGCCCTGGGTGGACATCTGATATAGATCTGACCAATCAATATAATACCATCTCCCTGGCCACAGTGATTGGACAAGGGATGACCATGTGACCCAATTAGAGCCAATGGCATTCAATTTTGAGATAGAACCATTGGGAAAGAGGGGTTCTCTTTCCATTGGGATGCTGAACTGGTATAAATAATAGCTGGAATTACCAGTGGCCATCTTTACAATAAAAAAGGGAGAGGAAGCCTAAGAATAAAGCCAACATGAAAGAAAGCAGCTGAAAGATGGGTGCAGATTTACTCCTGGACCCTGGATCAATTCTTGCTTTAAGCCAGTCTACCTCACAATCTTTAAGTCAATGCATTTCTGTATATGTCTCTTTCTTTCTTCTCTCTCTCTTTCTCTCCTTGCCTTCCCTGCTCCCTCCCTTCCTTCTTCTTTTGGTTTAAGCTAGATTGAGTTGGATTTCCATCACTTGTAACCTGAAAAGTTTTGAGAGGTGCAGAGTTGCACAAGGGAACTGTGAGAAGCCAGGGCATTCTTCTGATTAGAGGGCTATCATGTGATGTTAAGCACATCATCCAGGAGATGTGCCCTTGATGGAACCTTGTACCCCAAACCATTTGTCTTCCTACTATTGAGCAATGGTTTGGTATCTGGAAAGTTCCAAGAAGACTTTAGATCACATAATCATCCTCAAGGAACTCCCGAGAGGCTGGATGATAATGTGATGTGAAATGTAGAACTACACTAGGTTTTATAAGAACCTCTGGAGGGGGTAGATAAGAAAAGTATACATTAGGTATGTAAAGAACTAGAGTTGGGAGAATGAACTCGGTACGAAAGGTGAACTTGGGCTCTACCCTATTGGAAATGATGTCCAAGGGGCTTGATCTAAGTGGGAATTTAAGGGCAGAATTATGACAAGTGTCCATATTGTTCATTAATAATTTAATCATGAACCAGATACTGTCCTAAACTATTTACACACACCTCTGTATTTATCATAATCCTCTCAACAATCCCATGAATTATGTGGCTTATTATTTCCATTTTACAGGCAAGAGAGCTGAGTGATGTGGTCTTTCATGGCTAGGATTTAAATTCATGTCTGTATGACTTGAAAACATCTAATAGGTGGTGGCATTGGGTTCTGGACTTGATTAAGGACTTTAGCCAATGGTGGGGGACAGTGTCTGGCCTCTGGAAGTTAGAGGGCTTCCAAGACTAAACCTTTGGTCTGAGACTCAACCTTCCAGGGGCAGAACCTAATCTCAATGAGAGAGTGGAGTATAAGAGGGAAACTGAGGCAGGAATCTGAGACTGGAGCCAACAGAGCAGGGGCTAGTTGAGAGGGTTGCTGTGGTCAGTTAACAAGCTTCTGGGGGCTTGTGGCACAGGACAGACATAAGGCTCCAAAATGAATTCCAGGCTTGCTGCTAGATCATATTCAGAGTTGGTTCAGGGATGGGAAAACCTCAAGGGAGACAGAGAAATGAAAAACGAACAGTCTTGTGGAGTCTCAAGATTAAAAAGAACAAAAAATATGCCTTTTATTCATTAAATAACTATCACAAGTTACCTAATACATGGCTTCCACTGGGCTAGGCTCTTCCTCATACAGTGATCTGAAGCTCAGAAAGGTGAAGTAAGTTGTCCAGGGTCACAGAGGAGCTGAGTTGAGGTAAAAACCTTGATCTGCTCAAACTTAGAGGTCTTTTCATGGTGCCAGACTGAGTCTACATCTTCTGGAGTACTAAAGTCCTAAAGTAGCAACTTGATCCTCAGGTCTGAAATACAGGACAATTATCTTAAATTGCACATGAACTTTATGGACACGTTGTATGTACCATAAAGACAGTTTGCATTTGTAGATAATTATGCTGTGCCTTTCAAGGTGTTAAGGACTTTACTTGATTATCTCATTTCACCCTTAAAACAACCCTATGACATTTAGCCAGGAATCATCATCATCATCATCATCACCACCATCATCACCACCACCACCATCATCATCATCATCCTGACTGTGGTTTTGGAAATTGAAGTTCGGAAAGGTAACTCAACTTCTTGGCCAAGGTCACAAAACAAGTAAATGCAGACTCAGGATCTGAACCCAGCAGCTGACACTTTTAGATGTGCCTGAGGTTTTGAGTGTGATACCTCTACCTACAGCCGTGCCTCAGTTTCTTCACCTGTAAAACGAGGCTAGTAATGACGCCCACCTCATAAGGGTACTGTGAGAACACAACAAACTGATACACACAGAAGCTGAGAAGAGCACCTGGCACACAAAGCTCGATCAATGTGGGCCTCCAGCCTGGCTATTTTCATTTTTTGCATCACTCTCTTCAAAAGGGCACTTCTCGCTTTCCCACAGCTAATCTTCTATGCTCAAGTACGCCAGAAAAAAGGCCGGGTAGCTTGCAATGTGCAGGGGCCTCTTTAGGGTAATCCTGAGGCAAGAGATAAAAGCAGCTCACTTAACATAACTTCATAAACCCATTTTAATCCAAACATTGATTTTCCTTTGGAATGATCTCTTTTCAGTGTGCACGCAGAGTCCCTCTCTGCCTCGGATGTGGGTATCAATAACATTATTGAGATGAAACAGTCACCTCTTTCTTATTCCCTTTATTCATCAGCCACCCCGGGCTTGTCTTTGTTCATCCTCTGCCAACCCGCATCGTTCACTGAGTGCCTACTTTTTCCCTCACCAGCCGTAACTCAAGGTGAAAGTTTCCCATTATGACAAGTAGTAAAATATGAGAGATTTAAGCAAATTCAACTGAAAATAATGTGAAAAAAAAAATATTCTTCACCCCAGACACATGCCTCTCTTTTGATCTTTCTTGTCCAGGATACATTTTCTTTTTTTTTAAACAAAAAATGCTCCTTTGATAGCACGAAGGAAGCAGACACCAAAAGGAAACCTTATGTCTTCCTTGGGAAATAATTAGTCTGATAGAATTGCTTGCTTTTTGGGTGGACAAAGGAGCCTTTAAAGAAAATCATTTGTGTTTTCTGAGCTCCTTTAGAGCAACGCAGCTTTCTCAGGATTGGGCTTTTGGAAGAGAGTTTGAGGAATGGAAAATTTCCCTGAATAAGAAATCAGAAAGCTTGACCCACACCATTACTTCCCTCTTACCATGACAACAATTGGCAATTACTTTCTAATCCAATGTGTGAGGATGAATATGAAAAGGTGGGGCAAATCATTCTCCTTCTTCTAAAACTCATTCTCTCTTTAGCTCTGCACCTGAAGCTGATTTTCTTTTCTTTCTTTCTTTCTCTTTTTTTGTCAGTCCCAGAGATTCAATATAATCTATAGCTGGGAATACCTATGTTAGCTGCAGCTGGAGGAAAAATAGTTGGCAAATTCCCTGAATCAGGGTTTCTTTTCTTTTTCTCTTGTGAAAGGTAGCTTCCGATAGCTTAGAGATGATTTGGAATCAAGGGGTTCTGACTGTCAGCATATAGTGTCGTGGTTTCTACCAGTCTGCTGTAATGGAGTGTGCACACATGGTTTCAGAATCACAGGGCACGGATGGTGCTAATGAAGACAGAACATTACGTCTGATGGCAGAATTGTGCTTACTCATAGGTGTGTGGCAAAGAATGACATTCTGAAATCTATTGCATCTGGGTTAAGGCCTTGCCTCCTTTGTGATTTGGAGCTGATTACTTAATTCCTCTGATACTCAATGTTTTTGCTTGTAAAATGGGAATAATAAAAGTAGCTATCTTGTAGAACAGTGTTTCTCAGCCTTGGCATTGCTAACATTTGGGGCCAGACAATTCTTGTTGGGAGGGCTGTCCTATGCATTGCAGGATATTTATCAGCAAACCCAGTTTCTACCCAATAGATGCCAGTAGCGCCATCCTTTCCCTCCACTCCCCCTCATTTTGACCACTAAAAAGTCTCCAGCCATTGCCAAGTGTCCCCCAAGGGAGACACAACCTTTTCTCTCTCCCCTTATTGAAAGCCACTGTCATAGAGCTATTGTGCGAATTGAATAAAAGAATCCATGCAAGGCTCTGCCATACACTGCTTAATAGATACCCCATAGTAGTTGCTCCATAAATATCAGTTGTTATTGATTAATAAAAGTGTAAATAGAAACTCAACACAGTCTCTCTCTTTTTTCTCCTACGGAATCTTATGAAATCTCTTGTGGGGTCCCACATTTCCTGATATTAGACAGAAATCCCAGTTGTCCCACCTACTGTTAGAAAAATATTTTGCTTTCTGGAAAAACCAACAGCTGCTAGGAATAGGAAGTAGATTTTCAGGTGTTTTTGTGAATAAGTAGTATCCTCTCACCTTGGTCCAAGGGAAGAGCAAAAGAAGTTTAGGAATGGATCATGAAAGGGAAGAACAGATTGCATGACAGTAAGAGCAAAAACATGCAAGATTCGAGTGACTATGAGTCAATCAAAGCCTCCCCATGCCTGGGAGGGAGCAGCACATCTGTGAGAGAGGTAACTACCGTGGCTCACTGGGGATTGGAGCTCTTGTGTGCAGTTGGAGGGGGAAGAGGGGCAGTGCTCTGAGTTGCAGGTGGAGGAAACCATATAATCAGCTATCTTCATATATACTTTAATTCTACCTTCTTCCACCAAGTGATGGAGTGCTCAAAGTTTGAACATTGTTTAAACACTGTCAGGGACACCACCGTGTCCAAACTGCAGCCTGCGGGCCACATGCAGATTATTTGAGGCCTGTTTTACTTATCTTTGGTGTCAGAAAATTATGCACAGACCTGTTTTTTTTGTTTGTTTGTTTTTCTTGGCTTGTCAGCTTTTGTTTTTAATGTGTGGCCCAAGACAACTTGTTTTTCTTCCAGTGTGTACCAGGAGGAAAAAAAAGGGGTAGACACTCCTGGCTATCCCATCAGAATTCAAATGTTAAAAGCCCTAACCTCCAATGTGACTGACTTGGAGATAGGGCCCTTAAGGAGATAACTAAGGTTAAGTGAGGTCATAAAAATGGGACCCTTATCCAATAGGGTTTGTGCCCTTGTATGGTGAGAGACAGACAAGTGAGCTCACTCTTTCTCCCTCCATAGAGGAAAGGCCCTGAGAGGACACAGCAAATTGGCAACCACCTGCAAGTCAAGAAGACAGGTCTCACCAGAGACTGAATTTATTGGCAGCTCAATTTTGGACTTCTATCCCCCAGAAATGGGAGAAAGTAGATACCTATGGTTTAAGCTCCTATCCTATGATGTTTCATTATGGTGGCCTAAACAAACCAACACAAATGTGCACCAGGTCCCTTTGAAGTAGGTGTTATCATCCCCCTCCTTGTAACATTTTATAAAAGAAGAGCCAGACTTAGAGAGGTCAAAAAACGTGCCCAGTGTCCACACAACTAGGAAATGGATCATTGGGATTTTTCACCCAGGTGTGTCTGCCTCCAAAGCCCATGTCCTTAACCACCATGCCATTTTGACATGGCATGTCTCAACCCACACACCACCCTGTATAGAATGTTTACATCACGCCACACTCTGTGTCAGCGTTTTAAATCCATCAGCTCTTTTAATGCCCAGTGCAATCCTAGGAGGCAGCCCCTGTTATTGTCTCCACATGAAGAGACTGAGGAAGTTTAGATCAGTTAACCTAAAGGTCACAGCTTAACTGTCCAGTTCTGAGCATGGTATATAACTGCTTCAGGGAACTCTGACCAGCTCCATCTCCTGCTTTGGAATCACTGGGTGGGGAACTGCTGCTGGGGTAAATGAACTAATATTTGGTCTTTAGGAGTCATAGTAACAGTCATGGAATTTTGTTGTCCCTGCAATTTTAATTCTACCAAGAATTCCAGGGGTAATTGGGAGTGAAGACTCAGAAAGAGTAGAGCACACTCAACTCCAGGGCAGGAGTCAGCTGACTGCTATTATTGAAAGCACTTTTGGGATCTGCATTTATGCAAACGAAAGCAAGAGGTCTGAACCTAAGGAAGGGAAGTGAACACCCTCTCTCTGCCTGACAATTCTATTCTAAGATACATCTTTCTTTCTCCAGGTGGGGGGCTTAGCAACAAAATGCGTCTCCCTCTTTTTTTTCCTCCCAAGGACAATGAAGAACAATAATTTGAAGCAGAGCAAAAAGTCTGATTTTGCAGAGTGAAAATTTCCAATGTGTTTTGAGGTTACCTGCTTTCACCTTCAAATCACCATGGGAGGCAGGTGCTTTCTGACAAGTAGAGTCACCCAGAAGTCAGGACTCTTGACCTCATCCCACTGTATTTACCCCAGGCAGTCCCATTTGGCTGGTGGTAGTGCTGTGGCTCCTTGGAGTCCCATTATGGGTAATCGAAGCAGCTTTAGAGACAGGGAGACCTAGACTTGAATCCTGTCTCTGACCCTCACCATCTGTCTGACTTTGGACACATTGCCTGATTTCTGTGAAGGTGGTTTACATATAATTAAGATGACATGATAATGATCTCCTGGGGTTGGTTACATACACTGTGAGGCTATCTAGGGAAAGTATAAGTGCTTGGCACATGGTAGATGTTTAGTAGTTGTTTTCATTGTTCTCAATAGATTAGAATTTTCTAGAATATCTAAGACCAGTGACTAAGCACTGTGTCTCATAACTCTTGGGCATCTCAAGGTTGTGGGGTCCTCTATGGGATGTTGAAGGTTTTTCTTATTTTGGCTCAAGCCTTCCCTTGAGGGAAAGTCATATAGGTCAGAAGCGGGCAGTTGATAATGAGTGGTCCTCCAGTTTCTGACCAATAACTCTAATCAACAAGAGTCAACAAAGCCAGCTTTGAAGCCAGACTCAAGTCTCAGCTTAGCACCTGCTAAGCCCATAGGTTGCTTCTCTTCTCCTTCTTTTCTCCTTCTAGGTCCTACTGGTGCATGACTAAGATAAAACTCAGTTTTCTTGAAATGACCCACAATTGCCCTTGGCTAACCCTGGTTGTGTCAATATTCATCTTTCATTCATTCTTGGAAAGAAATTTTCCACCTAAAAGTCAAGATACCTCCTCCATAGCCACTACCCTGAAAGATACTTGTAGAAGCAAATTTAGGATTTATTTATTTTTGTTGTTGTTGTTTTTGAATAACTTCATGAATGGAATATGGTCTTAAGAAACCTGGAATTCTAAACCAAAATTTGCCTCTTGCTATAAGAGGAGTATTTCCTTCCCTACTCTGAAGCCCATCATTAGATTGGGCTAACAGGCAAGGCAAGGTCTAAAATCCACCCTAATTTGGATACACTCTGTTTTATCTGTGTATTTGTTTGTTTTATTTTGTTTTTCTGGAGACAGAGTCTCACTCAGCTGCCCAGGCTAGAGTGCCATGGTGTCAACCTAGCTCCCAGAACCTCAGATTACTGTGTTCAAGTGATCCTTCTGCCTCAACCTCCTGAGTAGCTGGGACTCCAGGTGCCCACCATGATGCCTGGCTAATTTTCCCATTTTTAGTGGAGATGGGGTCTCCCTCTTGCTTGGATGGGTCTCAAACTCCTGAGCTCAAGTGATCTACCATCCTTGGCTTCTCCAAGTGCTGGGATTATAGGGGTGAGCCACTGCACCCAGCCAGGATATGCTCTATTTTTGTCTGTCCCTTGATAATCAAGGCAAAAGTTGACTGATCCCAACACCTAAGATGATAAAGCAATCACATCATATGTTAGATTTTATTCTTTTCCCTATCCCTTTAGCCTAAGCTCTGCTTTTGATCAGGGAGATTTGGCAAATTCTTTCCAAAGCTCATTTTACCCACATCTAACAAGATCCCTCATAATCCCCTGGGTTATGGTAGTGATGAGTGGGAGTTTTGAAGTTTAGAACCCATGCTGATCATTTCCTGGCTTTGGAAATAAAACCTGTTACCACTTCAACATTCAGTTATTCATTCTACAAGTACTGAGCAATTTCTTTGGTGCTGAGGATGTGAGGCTGGGCAGGGCAGACATTCTCCCTGACTTGAATGCGTATGACTGGTGGCACCAACAGTACCAACAAAGTGTAACCTGAGCCAGAATATAGGAGGTCACATAGCAGAAGCCCCCAGTGTAGTCTTGGTGGAGCAGAGGTCAGGGAAGGCTTCCCAGTGGAGGCTAAGCCTACACTCAAAGTGAAGGCTGAATAGAGGAGAGAGAGTCTTTGCCAGGCAGAGAGACCCTCACATATAGAAACCAGGGAGAGTGTATTAAACTTCTAGAGAAAGGGAGGTGTATTAAACTCTAAAGTAAACTGTGAGTATTTATAACAGCACAATTCACAATTGCAAAGATGTGGAAACCACCCAAGTGGCCATCCATATAGGAATAGATTAATACGATGTGGTATATGTATACCATGGAATATTACTGAGTCATTAAAAAAACCCAATGAATTAATACCTCTTATATTAACCTGGATAGACTGGAAACCATTCTTCTAAGTGAACATCACAAGAATGGAAAAGCAAACACCACTTGTACTCACTATGAAAATGAAGCTAATCAATCAACACTTATATGCACATATGGAAATAACACTCATGAGGAATCAAATAGGTGGGATGGAGAAGGACGAGATGGATAAATTCACACCTAACAGATACTGTGGACTCTTTCTGGGTGAAGGGCACACTTGTAACTTTGACTCAAACTGTACAAAAGCAATTTGTATAATCAAAATGTTTGTAGCCCTGTAATATTCTGAAATAAAACAATCATTAAAAAAATAAAGTAAACCCAGGGGAATGGTGAATGCTGGTACTGGGGAGATTGTGAGGGCCATATTAACGTGAATAGACCTTGATCCTCAAAGTAATAGGAGCACTTTGGAGAATTTTTAAGAAGGGAATTACAGGAAAAAGTTTTTATTTTGGAAAAGTGATCTATGTGGGAGGAGAACAAGTTGGGGAAAAAGAGATTGGTGTGATTAAGCTTCATTGAGGCCCAAGATCTTCATCAACTTTTTTTTATGTGTGTGTATCCCAAGTGCTTGGAACAGGGTTGGTGCATACCAGACCATTGACAATTGCTTTTTGAGTGTTAGTGGCCTAGACCATGGCAATGGCCATGGGGATGGAGGGAACCCTGTGGATTCAAGACCTAATTTGTGGGCCAAGAGAAAAGAATTATTTATAATAAGTGTGAGTTAAGAGGGATTCCCAGTGTTGTGGCTTGGGAAACTGAAGGAGAAAGAGAGACTTGTGACAAAAGGTCTTTAAACTCTTGGAGCCTCACTCTTCTATTCTATAAAGTGGGACCATCATCCCACATCTCACAAGTATGCAAAAAGAGAAGCGTGGTACCTGTTGCATTAGGTGTAATTAATGTGTCAAAGTGTTCTCAGTGCTCAGACTTCACTTTGACGGAATGTAAAGTCCTCTAGGAAGATTATGAACAAAGAGTGCAAATGCACATCTCCCTGGGGCCTCCAGGTTTGAAGTCCCCAGAGATGGTGGTGGCAGTGGCAGCAGCACCAGCAGCGCAAGTGGAAAATGTATAGCCAGGAAATGAAACAAGCAAGTAAGATTGCTGATTGAAGTTTATTTTTTAAAAATGAACTGTGATTCTCAGTATGGCTCAATCACCTGCAAACCTGGTCCTTAATGAGCTATTCTGCTCTTTGTCAATATGAAGGATTTTACTGGACAGAGGAGTAGACTGGTGGTGAGGCTTTCTGCAGCTAGGGAGTCATTGGGAGTGGGGGGATAATGTAGCAGAAAGGAAATGACTTTGTTTTTAAACTCTCAATCCTCCCTGGGATACAACTACTTAGGGTCATTTCTCTAGTCTCATTTTCTGTGGAGGAAGAATTGCACCTGGTTATGGGTGGCTGGGGTATTGTTGAGATGACAGTTTCCTGTGGAAAAGATGCAAGCACTGGTGTTAGAGAGGCCCAGGAGGTTGCTCAGAGCCACTATCACCTCTTTCCCTCCTGTCCACTCAGTGAATGAAGACTAAGCAACAGCTCTCTGCCATGCACCACACTGTCATTGCACTGACTTTTGCAGGGTGAACAGACCAGCAAACAATGGAAATTATAATCCCACCTGATGGGTGTATGTATTCATTTCCTAGGGTTACCATAACAAAGCACACACACAGAGATGGCTTAACAGAGCATTAGAAACTTAGTCTCTCACAGTTTGGGAAGCTAAAAGTCCAAGATCAAAGTTTCAGTCAGACTAAGCTCTCCTTGATAGCTCTAGGACAAGGTCCTTCCTTGCCTCTTCTTAGCCTCTGGCATTGCTGGGCATCCTTGTTATTCCTTGACTTGCAGACACATCACTCCAGGGGTTGCCTCTGTCATCACATGGCATTCTCTCTGTGTGTCTCTGTTTCTTCTTATAAGAGTGCCAGTCAGATTGGATTTGGAGCCCAGCCTATTCCAGTGTGACTTCGTGTTAACTTGGTTGCATTTGCAAAGATCCTATTTCCAAACAAGGTCACATGCACAGGTACCAGAGGTTAGGCTTTGAACATATCTTTTAGGCACAATTTAGCTCACAATGGCATCGGAGTACAGAAGAACTTGTGTTCTTGTTGAATCAGATCATACTTTGTTATAGGTGTTATGGGAGGAGCCCCTCTGATATAACCTACAGTTCCCCCTTCCTTTTCTCCTTCCTCCCTTCCTTCTTTTACTTCTTGACTTATTTCTTCCCCTTCAGTAGTTTTGTCAACACGTGCTGTTATTGTTGGTCATTTTCTGTGAATTAGGCAATATGCTAGGCATTGTGAATGGAATAAAGAACTAAAACAGACATGGCTCCTGCCTCTGAAGCTTATAGAGTTGTGGGGGCAAGAACTGGCCCCACAAATACATGTAAAAATGACAGCTGGGATGATTGGAATAGGATCCCTTTTAAGTGTTTAGGGTAATGGCTTGAACCTACCTTCCAAGGTCATAAAGCCAAGTCTTGGCCATAGGATGTATATTTTTGCCACATAATCTTTAATATTTTATAATTCATAAGGTACAGGAAAAGGAGAGAGAGAAGAACCTTTATTTAGAGAGGTGTTTATGTATGAAACTTTCTGGTTGGAAAATGAGGTCAGAAAGATGTACTGCAGATTGGAAAAGTCCAGAGGGTGGCAAAGGGGTGGAATGACACGTTCTTAGGTGAGTGAACCTAACCTCCTGTGATTAGAGGAGTTAAGTTTGAGGTCATCAGATTTGGAAATAGCATCCAATCCCTAATTTCCTGGCATCTCTTTCCTCTGTGCTTAACATATTCTGTGAACACTGGGTCATTCCTACTGTCATGCACAGTTTGCATTATTTTCATATCTCTTTGCAAAAGCCCTTCCCCATATGGATGTCTTAATATACTCCATGGACTCAGGTATCTGGGTCTATTTAGGATCAACTCAGACGCAGAAACCAAGAGGGGTCTGACATCACGAGATGGAGGAAGTTATAAGCCAAGCATTCTAGTCTATAATGAAGATTCTCGACATCAGTGTGTATCAGAATCAAAGTACAGGTTCCTGGGCTTCATATCTAAATGTTTTGATTCGCCAGGACTGGCACCCAAATCTGCTTTTATGACCCATACCCCAAATGATTCTGGTGGAGGTAAGTCACTTATAAAGGCCTGACAAGTTTGTGAACCTGCCACCATGCACTTATGTTGGCAGCACTGTACAAACAACTTAGTAAGGTTTTATAACCTTGGTATATCAGTATCTTACAACTGTGTTTGTGTTGACATGTGGTGGCGTCTTACTGATTGGTGTTCATTATTGTGTTTTTGTGTGCTGTCGTGAGAACATCAGAGCTTGATTTAGAGCAGTGAACAAACATTAAATTTCTTGTTAAATTGGCAAGAATGGAAGTGAAATCAGGGACATGTTAGTCTAAGTTGATAGGGATAATGCCATGAGAAAATGGCAGGGTACAAATAGATTAAACATTTTTCTGAGGGGAGAGAAATTGTACCTGGTGAAGAGAGGTCAGGGTGGATGGTAGCAAGCAGAACTGACAAAAACATAGCAAAAATTTATTGAGATGTACCTCAAAATAATCAGCATATTGTAAGAAAAATAGGAAACCAACTAAACATTGATAGAGAAAAAGTTAGGAAAAGATTTTAACTGAAAAATCTCAGCATGAGAAAGGTGTGTGCAAAATGCTTTCCAGTGAACAAAAGCAAGGAAAGTTGAAATTTGCTGCAAATTTTTGAAGAGGCAAGATGATGTTTTGGGCCATGTTATCACTGGTTATGAAATACGGTGTACCAATATGAAACAAAGTGTCAAAGTACACAGTGGAAGTCAGCTAATTATTTATAACCAACAAAGTTCTGTCAGTCCAAACCAAGAGTCAAAACAATGTTGCTAAGCCTTTTTGATACCACAGGGATTATTCATTATGAATTTGTATTAACTGGAAAAACAGTTAACCAAGTTTAGTATTTGGAAGTGCTGAGAAGACTGTATGAAAAAGTTAGATGAAAACAACCTAAACTTTTGGCCAACAACTCATGGCTCTTACATCGCAACAATGCACCAGCTCACACGGCACTGTCTGTGAGGGTGTTTTTAGTGAGTAAACGAATGATTGGAACATTCACCTTACTCACTCGATCTGGTCCCCAATGACTATTTTCTTTCTCAGAAGATAAAGGAAATATTGAAAGGAAGATATTTTCATGACATTCAGGACACCAAGGGTAATACAACACCTGCTCTGATGACCATGCCTGAAAAAGAATTACAAAATTGCTTTGAAGGGTAGGCTAGGTGCTGGCATTTGTGTATAGCTTCCCAAGGGGAGTACTACCAAAGTGACTAGTGATGTACAGCAATGAGGTATTTAGCATTTTTTTCTAGGATGAGTTTGAAAAATTAATTGTCAGATCCCGGTAATCCAGGACAAGACTTTGGCAGTCACTGTCCTTTAGTAACTTCTGGATTAAACATGGGAGAACAGAAACATACCTGAGTTGTTGAGAGACCACTGAACTCTCAAGGTAACCCAAGTTCAAAAGGAGATTTTTTTTTCCGCATTCAAAGGAAGGTGATGGAAAGAAACAATGACAACAAAAGCTCATCCTGAACACATACTTAGTTCTTGACGTTCCTAAGAGTATAGTATTTTCTAATGATGGAGGATTATTCTCTTCTCTGTTAAGCTTTTATTTTAGCAGCCTTATTGAGATATAATTCATGCACCAGGCAATTCACCCACTTAAAGTGTACAATTCAATGATTTTGATATATTCAGAGTTGCATAAATATCACCACAAATTTTAGAATATTTTCTCCTCTCCCCCCAAACCCATTACCAGTTACTTCTCATTTCCTTCCCCTCCCCACATCCCTAGACAACCACTAATCTACTTTCTGTCCTTATAGATTTGCCTATTCTGAACATTTCATATAAATGAATGCAAGCAAAATATATGGTCTTTTGTCACTAGCTTCTTTAACCTAGAATAATGCTTTCAAGGTTCATCTATGTTGTAGCATGTATCATATTAATATTTCTTTTCTTTTCTTTTTTCCTTTTTTTAAACATTTTTTTGAGACAGAATGTCTCTTTGTTGTGGTGGCTGGAGTGCAGTGGTGTCAGCCTAGCTCACCACAATCACAAAGTCCTGGGTTCAAGTGCTCCTCTTGCCTCAGCCTCCCAATCTTGGCATCTCTCTTTTAGTAAATTGAACATCTATCTTCCCTTGTCTAAAAACACATTCCTGCAATTTGAACAGCTATCTTCCCCCCAGAACAAGCGGCTTTGCAGCAGATTGGAATGTTGAATGTACCACAGAGAGCTGAGAATGTTATTCAAGGCCCAAGTGACTTTTCCAGCCTCACCTCCAGCACTTTCTCACTCCTTTCCATGATATTCTAACCACATAAGAGGGCTCAGGGTTCTCTCCAATGGGCCTTTTGCTCAGAATAACACGGCCTTCTTGTCTGTTTGGTGAGTGCACCCTATAATCCTGAATGCAAGCATCTCTTTCCCCAGGCCTTCTCTTCATTTTTGATGGTTACCTTGATTATAGCTGTTTTCATTTTGTGTCATAATGGGGGATGGGCTTCCCCTCTAAGTTGAGACTCCTATGAGAGAGGACCTGAGTCTTATTCATTTTTGTATTCTAAGTGCCTAACTAGTTCTTGGTAACTATGAGGTACTAGATTAATATTTGTTGAATGAATAAGTGAATGAGTGAATGAAAAATGAACGAGAGAAAGATACCCATAGAAGCTAGCTTATAGAGGGAATGAAAATCATTTTTCTCCTGTTTTAGCTTCTCCTGTTGGAAATGACTTGTTTGAAAGAGTGCAAATGAGCATTTAAAGAATGTTAAACTGCATAAGCATGGAAAACAGCCTACTAAAGGCGGTTATCTCTGGGAAAGGGGTTAGGGGATAGGGGCTGGTTTTAGTCTTTCATTATACACTTCAAAAGAAGAAAGTGGTGTGAAAGCAGGTGATTTTTACTTTTATGGCTTTGGGGGATTTGAAACATAAAAATTATAAAAAGGAAAAATGAACAAAATAAGAAACAGCACTGCTTTTGAGTTGGGTCTGAGTATCAGACTGGCTCTGGGTGGTTTGTGGCCAATCACTGTTCCTTTCTTAACTCAGTTTCCTCAACTGAGAAAAGGGAATAACAAAACACACCTCTTGGGACTATTGTGACATTTTGAAAGCACAGTGCCTGGCACACATAAACTTAATATATGGTAAGTATTGCCTTAGTTATTAGCAAAAACGAAAACAGCAACAAACAGAAAAATTACAAAGCAGAGGGCATGGAAGTCCCTTTTATCTGTGACAGCTTTTGAATTTAATTTTATTTATAGCCCATCTGCTTATGCTGGGTGGCTTACTATATTGATTCTCTGAAAACCATGGGGCTTAGCCCTGAAATGGAGGCTCTTTTAATAAACTCCACTTAGTGGGTGATTATGCAGAAGGCAGCTGCAATGACCTTGGTGACCACGAGAAGCCTGATCATGATAGCAGCTACCACTTATGAGCCCTCACTGGGAGCCATTGAGTCCTCAGCAAGATCTCATGACATCTCATAATCTCTATTCTACTAATGAGAAAGGGAGGCATAGACAGGTTAAATGCTTTAAGGTCATACAGTGGCTTATTCCAGATTCAAATCTAGGTTCTCTAGACCAAAGTTGGTGAGATTCTCATTAGATTGCTTGCCTTTCCAGGTGCAAATAATGTGGTATAAGAGAGAGAGAAGGAGGAGAGACGATGCTAAGGGGCAGAGGGGCAGGTGGACAGTCTTCCCATCTTCCTATATGATAGCTCATAGTAGGTCCCTATGGATCTAGAAGTCTTGGAATAAAGTGTGGTTACTTCTTGCTGCTGTCACTCATGGCAGGGAGTTCTGTGAAATCTGAGGAGGGGTTGCTGTGGTCACCTGAGGATGCTGAACAAAGGATTAACAGTGGTCCCTCCATATCCAGTCTTCCTTCTTTCAAAGTAAAATGATTTTTTGTGGAGCATACAATTGCCTAGAAAACAGACTGTTTCCCAGATTTCCTTGTGCAAAGTGTGGACACATGTCTAGGATTTGGCCAATGGGATAGAAGTAGAAAGTGATATGTGAAACTTTGGGAACTTTCTTGAGAAGGAGTGGGCATGATCTTCTCCTTTGCAGTTACCCTTCTGCTGACTGGATTGCAGATGTGATGGTTGGGTGGGCGTCTTAGCACTGAGATGAACATATGAACATATGAACAAATGGTGGCCCTTTGCAGTAGAAGAAACAAATAGAAGCATCTTGGATCCATGAAGCAAGATGGACCAAGCTTCTTGGGTGATAAACCATCCCAGCTTTGGACTGCCTTACTGGACTTTTCATGAAAGACACAGAGAGAAAATCTTCCATCTTGTTTAGGCCACTGATGGTTTGGGTCACTGTCACTCACAGCTGAAGCTAACTCTCACAAACACAGATGCTGCCACACCATCCCTTGCTCCCATTCTCCTTCCACTAGCCCCCAATTTCTTTTTTGGGGGGAATTTTTATCATCTAATTAGATGATTTTTTAAATTAAATCATATCTGTGTACATTAATGCAGTCATGGGGTACAATGTGCTGGTTTTATATACTTTTTAAAATGTTTTCATCAAACTGATTAACATAGCCTTCATGGCATTTTCTTCGTTATTGTGTTAAGACATTTATATTCTACACCTAGTAAATTTCACATGTACCCTTGGAAGATGCACTTTAGGTGTGGTCTCACCAATTACTCTCCCTCCACCCAGCCTCCCTCCTTCCCTCCCCTCCCTTTCCCCTTTTCTCTTCTTCTTGGGTTATAATTGGGTTATTGCTTTCATAAGAAAGCTATAAAATGATTTCATAGTAAGATTCAGTACATTGGCTACTTCTTCTTCCATTCTTGAGATACTTTGCTAAGAAGAATATGTTCCAGCTCCATCCATGTAAACACGAAAGAGGTAAAGTCTCCATCTTTCTTTAAGGCTGCATAATACTCCTTGGTGTACATATACCACAATTTATTGATTCATTGATGGGTCGATGGGCACTTGGACTTCTTCCATGACTTAGCAATTATGAAGTGGGCTGAAATAAACATTCTGGTTCATATATATCCATTTTATAATGTGATTTTTGGTCTTCTGGATATATACCTAGCAGAGGAATTGTAGGATTGAATGGCAGGTCTATTTTTAGATCTCTAAGTGTTCTCCAAACATCTTTCCAAAAGGAACGTGGTTGTTGTTTAATGTTTAATAATTGCACAGTTTTTTCCTGTTTCTCCACC
>CAUYPK010110436.1:0-14149 GCA_963574355.1 Loris lydekkerianus | reverse complement strand
CATATTAACTTTAGTGAAATTGATTATGATGTGTCTGGGGGATGTCTTATTTGGGTTGAGTCGTGCTGGAGTTCTGAAACTGTCTGCTATCTGAATTTCAGAATCTCTTGGCATGTCTGGAAAGTTCTTCATAATCTCATGGGGAAGAGACTCTGTGCCTTGTGAAGCCACTTCGTCACTTTTGGGGATCCCTATAAGACGAATATTGGTTTTCTTTGAATTATCCCAGAGCTCTCTGAGAGAGTGTTCTGTTTTTGCCCTCCATTTCTCTTCCTCTTTGAGAGTTTGGGTGTGTTCGAAAACTTTGTCTTCAATGTCAGAAATCCTTTCTTCTGCTTGCTCCATTCTGTTACTGAGGGATTCGCTGTGTTTCTCAGATCTTCGAAGGATGCAACTTCTTGTCTCAATGATTCAAAATCTTTGGTCATTTGGTCTTTGAATTTGTTGAATTCTTGAGTTATATTTTGGGTTACTGCTTGGAGTTCTAATTCAATCTTATTTGCTATCCAGATTCTGAATTCGATTTCTGACATCTCAGCTATTTGTTTGTGCATGGGATCTAGTGCTGTGTCTGCCCCATTGATCCTCGGGGGAGTTGATCTGCTCTGATTAGTCATATTGCCAGCATTTTTCTGTTGATTTCACTCATGATTGTTTTTCACCATTGCCTCTGGCCATCGTCAGAGTTGGGGAGGTGTCTCTTTAAGAATAGACCGCAGTGGGGTCACTCTATTGTTGCTGGATCTTTGTAGGGAGTGAACCTGTGTAGTTCCTCTGGGGCTTCTCCAGCTAGGGAGTTCTGGTTGTGGAAGCAGCTCCAGTGTGTGACACACCCGGATCTAGCAACAGGGCGGGAGGTGGTGAGCATGGTTCTGGGAGTGCCTAGCGCCCAGTGACTTTGGCACAGAGAGCCCAAGGCTCCAGCAGTCTCTGGCCAGGAGAAGGGCTCTGCGCAGAGGCAGGGTGGGCTCCAGAGGGCATGCAGCTACCAGCGTCCCTGGCCAGATGAGCAGGCCAGTGTCGAGGCTGGGAGGGCACAGTAGGGAGGGCACAGTGTTGCACAGCTTTCGCAGTTCCTGGTCAGGGCATGTGGAGGCCAGGTGGGTGCAGGTTGCGGGTCAGGGGTTGGGCACAGATCTTATGGAGGTCTGGGTGGCGCAAAGCCCAGGAGTTTGAGGTTGCTATGAGCTGTGACATCAAGGCACTCTACCCAGGGCAATAGCTCAAAGTTCCTGTGTGCAAAAACCATCTGACTCTGCCCCTAAGGAGTAAGGCTGTAAGGCAGCCTTGTCCCCGCCTTTAGGCTGCTCAGTCACTAGGTTACTAGGTCCCACCCGATCCTTGCTCTGGGACCCTGAGGGCAGAGTTTGCTGGGCAATTCTCTCACAATGGCTTCCTGCACCCAGCTTAGTGGCTCAGTCTGGGGCCCCAGACAATGCCCAAAGTTCTCCGCACTCCTGTTCAGGCTCTCCCCAAGGCAGTTCAACTGAGTGCCAATTCCAAAACACCAAAACAGTTCACAGGTAAGACCTCTCCAGTTTGCAGTCTCACTGCTGCTTGTAATTACAGTTGCTGGCGGGATTAGGTTGATCAAACACACAAAACCGCTTTCCAGTTTTCTACTGTTTTTGTCCTCCCCTTGGGATCCAGAAGTCCCTTGCTGACTCCCTGTATCCTCAAAGGGATGATTATAGGCAGATCCCACCAGCCAGAGATGCCTGGAGTCTTATCTCCCCAGACTCACTATGCCCAGTTGCAGGGAAGCTGTTACTCGGCCGCCATCTTTAATCTCTCCTCCCTTGTTGTGTCTTTATCTGGATTTTGGTATGAAGATGATACAGGCTTTGTAGAATGAGTATGCAGGTATTCCTTCTCTTTGACTTTTACAGTGGATTAAGTAGGATGGGTATTAGTTCTTTGAATGCTTGATTGAATTCATCAGTGAAGCTATTGAATCCTAGTCTTTTTTTTAATGAGAACTTTTTATTACCGCTTCTATCTCACTACTTATTATTCATTTATTCAGCTTTTAGACTTCTTCCTAATTCAATCTTGGTAGGTTGCATGTATCTAGGAATGTCCATTTCTTCTAGGTTTTCCAGCTTATTAGCTTATGGTTGCTCATAGCAGTCTCTAACGATCCTTTGAATTTCTGCAATATCAGTTGTAATGTCTCCTTTTTAATCTCTGATTTATTTATTTAGGTCATTCTCCTTTTTTCTTAGTCTGGCTATTGGTTTGTCAGTTTGCTTCTTTTCACAATACTAACTTTTGTATTGTTTTTGGTTTCAATTTCACAATTTGCATCTATTTTTATAACTTTATTTTACCCTTTAACCTAAAATTGATAATACTTATAATTTTAAAATATTTTAATTAGTTTTACCTTCAAAAAGGCGTGATAGTAATAGCCTACAGAGAGATTGTGACAGTAAAATAGAGAAAATGCCCTAGTGTGGTGGCTCACATCTATAATTCCAACACTTTGTGAGGATGAGATAGGAAGATTGTTTGAGGACAGGAATTTGAGACTAGCCTGGCAACATGGCAAGACCCCATTTCTAAAAAAAAATTTTAATTAGCCTGGCATTGTGACATGCACTTGTAGTTCTTGCTACTCTGGAGGCTGAAGCAGGAGGATTGCATGAGGCCATGAATTTGAGTTTACAGTGAGCTATGATTGGGTCATTGCACTCTAGTCTGGGTGTCAAACGAGATCTTTTTTTGAAAAAAAAAAAAGTTAAAAAATATGAGATAGCTAGAGGGCTATTGACTAAATATGTCACTAGAAAATCAGGGGGAAAGATTCAAAATGCAGTCATACCTCAGTATCCATTGGAGATTAGTTCATACCCTCCATGAATACCAAAATTCAGGGTAGTATTTGTATATAACACCCTCCCATAAATCATCTCTGGTTACTTATAATAACCTGATCCAATGTAAATGCTATGTAAATAATTGTTATACTGTATTCCTTGGAGGGAATGATGATAAGGAAAAGTCTGTACATGTTCAGTGCAGATGCAACCGTTCTTTCTTTTCAAATATTTTCAAGCTTTGTTGGTTGAATCCATGGATACAGAACCCACCAGTATAAAAGGCGACTGTACTTCAAAGTTCAATCCCTGCTGACTAGAAAAATTGTAAATGCTGTGTATAGAATGAAGAAAAATAAAGAAAAGACTAATTTGGCAGGAAAGGTGTCATCTGTTTTAGATATAACCTTATATATTTTCAGCAAGCAATGATAAATGTAGTACCCTACCATGGAAGAGTTCAGAATCCAAGAAGAAGCTTTATTATAAATCTTCATATAAGAATTAAAGCTTAGAACTCAGTATCAAGTGAGAATTTAGGCAAATACTGAAGTTCAAATCACAGAAACATAAAATTTAGAAAACAAAAGGAAGAAAAGTAAAAGGAGACTGACAAAAATTGTCAGGTGTGTGGGAGAATCTGGAGAATGCCATTTCATTAAAGGCAGAAGAGATAGTAGCTATTAGGGTTAAACAGTTCATGTATCACAAAGAATGGAGACTGAGAAATTGCATTTGAACTTGGTGATCAAAAAGTCACTAACAATTCCCCATCTGAGAATCTGTTCTTAAGATATAACATGAATTTTACATAAATCAAAAGATTTACATAAAAATACATTAATCTCAGCATTGTTTATAATATCAGATGTTTGAAAGACACTACAGATCTAATAATTAGGAAACAAATTACGTTATATTTAGACTATGGAATATTATGTAGCAATTAAAATGATGTGTTAAAGACTTGTATGATGAGGACAATGGCAAGGAAAATATGTAGGAAAAAAGAGTACATAAAAATGTCTCCAGGGAATATAAGGAAATGTTTGGTAGTGGGATTATGAATAATTATTTCAGCTTTCTTTTTATTTTTTCTCTATTTTCCAAAATTGTTATAATGACTTTTTAAAATCAAAAGTATTTTATTACTATTACTAATGCTGATTATTACATTTGGTTCTGAATATGAAATAAAATTTGGTTCTGATATGTTTACTGATACATTCTATAATATTTTATATCATATTAACAATTTTGGAAAATATGCTGTTATATGATACATTAAAATTTCTTTCAATGGATAGATACCTCATGTAGTCTAATCTTACAATTTTGTGTTTATCATTTGAAGGGAAAATTTTCTGATTTACTGAAGGAGTAGCTGGATACATATCACTTTTAACATCTTCCTTACACTTGAATAGTGACAAGAGGGAAAACCAAAAAATTTATTATTGTTATAATATCCATTGGGTCATTGCACTCTAGTCTGGGTGTCAGATGGAGACCTTGTTTTGAAAAAAAAGTTAAAAAATATGAGATATATTATCCATTATAATATTCATTGCTTCTTATATTTTATTCCTCCATGCAAAGTTCATTTTCATTTTTGCTGAATTGGTAACTCTCTCAAGAAGGGTCTATAGTTAAGTTCTCTTAAAATATGCATGTCTGAAATGTTTTTATTTTATCCTAGGATGATAATTTGGTTGAGTATAGAATTTTGGATAGCTGGTTTATTTCCCTCTATACTTTGAAGGTATGATACTTCCTGTTGTTTTCTGTCATCTGTTGTTGCTGATGAGAAGTCATCAGCTGCTGTTCTTAGTCAGATTGCCATTTTTTATGTGGAAAAACTGCCTTTCATTTCTGGTCATTTAAAAGATTCCTTAACATTCTTCAGCTTTCAATGTGATATATTCAGGTGTAGTAGTCTTATTTTTACTTCTTCTTCTTGGGATTTAATTGCTTTTAAAATTTGTAGAATTATCTTTTTTTCATTGTAGAAACTTCTCAATCATTATTGCTTCAAATATTGCCTCTTCCCATTCTTCTTCTTGAATGCTGTTAAATACAGATTGAAGCATCTTATTTTGTCCCCCAGATCACTAAAACTCTCATATCTCTTTATTTCCCTATGTTATGTTCTGGAAGGGTTGCTTAAATCTATGTTCTAATACATCCTCTTAAATAGTGTCTATTATATACATCATTCACTGAGGAGTTTCTTATTTCAATGACTTTATCTTTTATGTCAGGATTTTCTATTTGTTTTTATTTAAATCTATCCTTTTTAAATATGATGCTATATTCTTACCATATGGAGTCCATTTCTATTTTTAAAAATCTCTGGCCTTTTAAATACACTCATTCTAAAGACCATTTTCTATAGTATATGGAATTCCTTTTTATTTCGCCCATCTATTGTGTCTGTTGACCATCTCTCATGTTGTCAGAGTCCCTCAACTACTTTGTAATTCTGGTTTGTGAGTCTGTCTTTAACATGAATTATATTCTGCAAAGTTCTGTGCCTCACCTGTGTTGTGAAGGCATTTTCATAGCAGGAACCATTCACATTAATTTCCTGACTCTGAGTTTCTGCATAATAAAGATGGTCTGAAAAATTGGAATCACTCCAACATATCATACAGTTTAGAATGGTGATTTTTTTAAATGTATTTGGTCCTGTTCAGTGATCACTGTAAACTACAGAGTTGCAACACTATTCTGGATTTCTCTCTGTGGCATTCAAAAGTTTTTCTTTACCCCCATTCCAAACACATAGAAATTCTAGATTAATTATTTTCTAGATTAGAAAAAGTGGAAAGAGTGGAAGGACAAGTTTCCTTTAAGTTAGTTCTTTTAGCAATACTAACTAGCATTCCTTGTACAACTTTTTTTTTTTTTTCCTTTTAAATCATAAAAGAGAAAAGGTACTTCAAGAGTGTTATTTCAATTCAGTTGTGAGGAGAGGAGAGAAGACAGATTAAAGTATTTTAAGGAACAGATTAAGAGGAGAAGATGAGGGCTGTAAGTATAGGTCTCTCTCTGTATATATATATATGTATGATATACATAATATATGCACATACACACGCTCACATATATGTGTGTATACAAAAGAGTAAGACAGGGTATGTTCACCAAACATTTGTTGTCTAGAAGGACACCCAAGTACATCTGAGTGAATGAGTAGGATCTAGTGAGGAATTAGATGAAGAGGGTAATAAAGAAAAACATGAGAAGAAAGAAAATATTAAGGTGGAGAAAATTAAGGTGAGGAAGATCTCACTGAGAAATCATAATCTCTATGTAAGACCAAAGTTCAAATGGTAATAATAGGATTTAGAGTGAGAATCAAGACCCCAAGAGATATAAATGTTTGGAAATTAAAGAAATAAAATTACAGTCAATATAAGGTAATCAATAGTAAGAACCCAGTCATCAGTGTGGTGTATTTTTCCTCCCCAATTTCCCTGATCTTCTCAACTAACGTAGATTTCATGCTATTCTGTTATCTCTCTCATCAAGGCAAAGGCGAAAGTAAAAATTATGTTGGCACAAAATATATAATTGACTTTTATATACCAAGCTTTCTGATAGGTTCTGGGATAAACAATAAATGAGACAAGGTCACTGGTATCAAGCAGCTAATGGTTTCAAGGTGGGTATAGAACATAACTGTACTACATAATAGTGTTAGAATGGAGATATAAACAAAGAGTATTGGAGCACAAAAAGAGGAAACTGTTCAGGGGAAAAGAGATACCAGAGAAGAACTTAAGGAATGCTTATTGAACTATTGAAAGAATGAGTTAATGGATAGTTAGATGGCTGGAGAGGGGAGAATTGAGAAAGTGAACGTCCCACAATTCAAGGTACCAAGAGGCTTTTTGGTTATTCTTCAGATGTTATCTGCTTCTGACACTTTCTGAAAAACAGGAGCTTCATAGTTTGCTCAAGGCTGTGGCTCAGTGAGTAGGGCGCCAGCCCCATATGCCAAGGGTGGCGGGTTCAAACCCAGCCCCGGCGGAACTGCAACGAAAAAATAGCCGGGCGTTGTGGCGGGCGCCTGTATTCCCAGCTGCTCGGGAGGCTGAGACAGGAGAATCGCGGAAGCCCAAGAGCTGGAGGTTGCTGTGAGTCCCGTGACGTCACGGCACTCCACCGAGGGCGGTAAAGTGAGATTCTGTCTCTACAAAAAAAAACAAAAACAAAAAAACAAACCTTAAATATACGGTTGTTGAAGCCACATTTGTCAGTTCTTTTATTTGGATACATGTTCCTGTAACGTTGTTTCCAATGGTGTGTATCTTGATTTTAAATAATACATCAGTTCCTAAGAATAGCATGAAATTAAAATATTTGTCTATTGAAACCTAAATAAAAGCATAATAAGCATTGAATCAGGAGATCTAAACTCTACCCTAGAATATCTAGTTCTGCCACTTAGGTATGATTTGGGGCAAGTGTCTCCATCTCTCTAGGAGATGGAGTAATATATGTAAAATGAAGATATGTATGTAAAATGAAGGTATTTGACAAAGACTTCTGAAAGTTTATGACATTTTACATGAATAAAAGCTTTTAAAACTTAAGTTAATGTAACCTTTCATGAAGGAAAAGACTAGATTTATAATCATTTGACAATTACCCCTCTACTGAAATATGTAGTAAATTCCTTAACATATCAGTATATCCTTAATATGAAGTTAGAAAATCTTTTACATTTGTTTACACTCCCTTTATTTTTTGCTTGTTTTATATACTGGAGGCAAAGATCATCTTCTTAACACATGGTAACTATCCTCTTTATTACCTGGATTTTATACACAAAACCAGAGAATCATACAATCTGCTATGGAAATCTAGTTGTTTTCTAAAATTCATTGCACCAAATTATATTGGTCTCAATATCCTGCCCTTATACTATAGGTTTTTAAAACAAGCTTTGTTTCCTTTTTCTCTTAAAAAAAATCCAAATATACAATAGAAGCTACCATTTATTCTACTCAGTTGATTTCAAGCTCTTTGAACTTGAAACTTGGTAGTTATACCTCCTAGTACATATTACGTAATTGGCATTCAACAAATGTTTTTCATTGATTTGTAAACAACTGAGATTCAATATATTACAATCATAAAAACTCACCTTTTCTTTAATGTCTCAAAGCTTAAAAAGAAAATAAGAAAATATAATGCCAACAACTCTGTGGCTGCCAGCTCTGTTTCTAAGGAAACAGAGAGTAGATCATCAAAACAGAGTAAGTAATTTCAACGTGATTACTCTTTTTTCACCAGTTCAGCTTGTATTGCTGTATAATGAAAGGCAACATAACCTCAGCCTTGCAATTCAGATTTTAGTTCTGTTTGTGCTGCCTCTTGCAATTAAAACCAGGCAAAAAATTAATTTCTTGGGTTGTATGTTTGTTTGCTTTGTAGGGAAAGGTAAACTCCACAAGGATGAAAACAACCTTCTGAATATAAAGCACTAATTACATTTACTGAATAACCTGATATGTTTTAATCTCTAAACTGTCAAGTATTTAATTGCAGAATCTTGGATTTTGTATTTCTTGGGAATAATTTAAGTTAGTAATAAGAGTTTATAAGAAATGGACAGAGATTTATAGAATGAAATGTTTTATTTAAAGAGAGAAGGAGAGTGGGGACTGGTTGCAAAAATGGTAGGAGTCAAGCAGAAAATAATTGGATTTCCATTCAAAATAGCAAAATACCACTATTACATTGTTCTTTGTTCCACAAATTTGTACCTAGTGTAGATAAAATTATGATTCTGAAATATAACAACTACAGATAACAAAATCTTGGTTTAGCATTATTATATTACCTAGTAGCGCTAGGTATTTTAGAAAGGTGTTATTCCTCTATTAGACAATTTTAATTAAAGTCAGAGGATTTCCTTTGGGGTGAAGTGCACAATGGCAATTTACTTTACTGGAGGTACAGTTTAAGAGGCTTTAGAAGACATGTTAATAATTTTACATGAATATTGAAATTCATATAATAGCACTAATAAGAAAGAATGATTAATGCAATCATTATTTGGAGTCTTCTTTGTATCTATTTCCTACTTATATATCTGTTTCACCTAAAGCATTCAAGCTTTTCAAAGGCATCAGCTGTATGGGGGTCTTGGTCTCTTTTTATCTAAGCTCAGCACAGTACCTTGTAAGTGGAGATACTCCATAATTATTTTTGAATTTGTTTTAATTTAAGTAAAATCCTATTTTAAATTTACCTGAATTTTTTAATTTAAGTAAAATCCTTCTATAATTAAAGGTTCTAGCTACATTTGGCCTCTTGCTATGAAACACAAAATCTGTGATATTCAAATCCGTTTTAATTAAAAACAGTAATAGCCAAGGTAGCTTATTTACTGTAACATCTCTTAATACTTATTTTTTGAAAAGAACTTGGAGAATAAAACATTAATTTGGAAAATTAGCCAAGCTATCATCAAAGAGTTTATGTTAAAGAGAATACCAATAACATGTGGTTATGTTAAAGGTGGATTCCAACATGTGGAACAAATATGTACTTGTCTTGAAAAAAGTAAGGCACAGGGTAAGACAAAGATGGCGGGTTTTAGCTACAGCACATATTCATATACTTAAGCAAAGTGTGGAATCTGATGAGACCTATGGAAAGGATCTGAAAATGTGTCCTTATATAAACATGAGGATGTTGGACTAAATCGTGGGTCAGCAAACTTTATGTTAAGGGTCACATAACAAATACTTTTGGCTTCACAGGCCATAAGGTTTCTGTTGCAGCTAATCAACTCTGCCATGGTAGCATGAAGGGAGGTTTAGACAACAGGTAAATGAATGAATATGGCTAAGTTCCAATAAAATTTTATTTACAAAATCATGGAGTGGGCTAGATTTGGCCTTTTGGCTTATTTTGCTGACCCTTGACCTAGAAGATATCTAATTTAGTAGTACAGATTCAGTAATCTTTATCTTTGAATGTTAACATTACCCAATACAAATTTTCTGATTTTCCAAACACATGCAGGGGTGTCCAACCTTTTTTCTTCTCTGCCATATATTGAAAAAACAGAAGGGTAGTCTTGAGCCACACATTAAAAACACTAACGAAAGGATTAGCAAAAAAAAAAAAAAAAAAAAAAGACCATGCATACTTTTTATGATATTTCAACACCACAGATAAGCAAAACACACCCTCACAAAATCAGCACGTGGCCATAGGTCACAGATTGAACACCCCTGCTAGATGTTGGTCCAGAAATGTGACTAATGGTGAAATTAGCAGAAAAATTTAGGCTTTAAATATAATTCGAACATTAGCTAAATATATGTCAATTTAACCAGAGTTCTGTCTATTTAGTGTCATTGTGCATACAAAATATTGGGACCTTGCTCTGTCTCTACATATATATATGTGTGTGTGTGTATATATATATATATGTATATTTATATCAGTATATACTATTATGACTAATTTTGTTGATATTTCTATCCTAAATAACTACTTAATGTGTTTTATGAAGCATGTTAAAACACATAGGAATATTAAAAAAATCCTCTATGGAGCTCAGCGCCTATGGCTTGGCACCTATAGCTCAGTGGCTAGGGCGCCAGCCACATATACCAGAGCTAACAGGTTTGAACCCAGCCCAGGGCCTGTCAAATAACAATGACAACTACAACCAAAAAATAGCCAAGCATTGTGGCAGGTCCCAGCTACTTGGGAGGTTGAGGCAAGAGACTAGCTTAAGCCCAAGAGTTTGAGGTTGCTGGTGGCTGTGACACCATGGCACTCTACCAAGGGTGACATAGTGAGACTCTGTCTCAAAAAAAAAAAAAAAAAAAAAAATCCTCTAGGGAACTTTAAGGCAATATTTTTCAAGAATCTTAAATTTCCTTTTTGAGGGTAGGGGACAAAAGTAATTAGTCACTCAAATGTTAGAAAATTTATAGAATGGTATAAGAGATCTAAACCTGCACAAAACTTACATTTGCGGTTCGTACCACATGAATGTATCATCTATAAAACTCTTCATGTGTTCCTTCCCCTGATCCTAATGCTAGGTCACTAAGGAGAAAAATGGTTTTAAAAATTTTTTATGCTTAAAAACAGGCTTGTTGATTAGTTTGAGTTCTCTGTGGATTCTGGTTATCATACCTTTGTTGGAAATATAACCTATAAAAATATTCTCCCATTCTGAAGTCTGTCTGGTGGCTTTACTTACGGTGCTCTTGGCTGTGCAGAGGATTTTTAGTTAGATCAGACCCCAGTAATATATTTTTGATGTTGCTTCAATTGCCAGGGGGGGTCCTCCTTATGAAATATTTTCCCAGGCTGATTTCTTCAAGAGTTTTCCTTGTACTCTCTTGTAGTATTTTTATAGTTTTGTGTCCTAAGTATAAATCTTTTATCCAGTGAGAATCAATTTTTGTTAACGGTGAAAGGATGAAACCAACATATAATCACCGACACATTCATACAAATGGTAAAACATAACCATAGTCCAGAAAGAAAGAGGAGAGAGAGGAGGGCAGGGAAGGGGGAGGCTGAGAGGAGGGAGGGACCTCCTCTAAGGTGCATAATACAATGGTACATTTCAGAACTGTTAAGAATAGAGTATAAATGTCTTACCGCCACAAATAAGCAAGCAAGGTGATGGTTATGTTAATCAGTTCGATGTAAGTATTCCACATTGTTTATCAATTCAGCACATTGTATCCCATTAACACATTAATGTACACAGTCATGATTTAATAAAGAAAAAATAAAATAAAATAATAAAAATATCAATTATAAAGAAAAAACAGGTTTATACTTGAGAGACAAGCACCTGTTTAAGAGAAGCAAATTGACACTTTTAAGGATTATTGTGGGTACCTTGTTTTCATTGAGTAGTTTTTTTAATGCCAAGTTACTTTTGACCTATTAAGAAACAGAGGGAGTTTCCAAGGAATTCAAACCTGAAATAAACTTTTCGCAACTGAGAGCATAATATAACGAGGCCTTTTTCATTTTGTAACTTCTTGCTGTTTTTTGTGATTTGGGAAATCATTTAATTTCTTTGAGCCTCAGTTTCCTCATTTGCAAAATGGAAAGAATAATTCTATCCTGGGGATTGTTGAAAAGATTATGGATATCTGTGTAAAGTGCCTGATATGTAATAGGCACTCAAGAAAAGTAGCTATTATTACTATGAGCTTCATAGCACTTGTCATTTAGAAAAGCTAGTACTTGCCCCAGTGAAGTCAATAATGCTTTTTTGGTACCAAAAGGGAAAGAAAAAGGAAAAACTCACAGTTAATTGAAGACAAGGTCCATCGTCTTTCTCTCTGTCAAAGAGACTAGAATGGTATATTGCCTAAAATTCAGAAATATTGACTCAATATTTCTTCCACGAGCAAGCACTCCAGTAAACAACCTTTAATAAACTCATCTAACTCATCAAGCTGGTCTTGTTTGAGTCATTCTTTGATCTCTTGTTTCCTTCTCAGTGTGGGGGCAGTTTTTCTATACCATCCTGGATTTTCACAAAACAAACTCAAGAGTTAATAGTGCTAAATGATATGTAAAAGTAGGTGATGCTCTTCAAATGGATATTTGCATATCTACATTCATAGCAGCATTATAAGGATGAGAAAAAAAACCTGGTGTTTGTCAAAAGATGAATGGATAAACAAAATGTGTATGAGTTTTTTCTTAGGAGTTAGGGAATACCTCCAAGGGAAGTGCATGCATACACATAGGCAGTTATTCAGCCTTACAAAAAAAGGAAATTCTGACACATGCTATGGCATGAGTTAGCCTTGGAGATGTTATACCTAGTGCAATGACCTAGTCACAAAAAGACAAATGCTTCATGATTCTACTTGTTATTAGGTACCTAGAGTAGTCATATTTACAGAGACAAAAAGTGGAATAGTGGTTGCTGGGGTGGGGACAGCAGGGATGGCAAGTTATTGTTTAACAAATACAGAGTTTCCATTTAGCAAGATGAAAAGAGTTAATACAGATATATGGTGGTGACCATGGTACAGCAGTGTAAATATACTTAATGGCATTGAACTGTACACTAAAAATTGGTTAAGATGGTAGTTTTATGTAATATGTGTTTTATCACAGTTTTTAAAAAAGTAGATGTTGGCCTTGGAAGATGATGACTTTTCCTTCTTTTTTTTTTATAGTATTTTTTTTTTATTGTTAAATAATAGCTGTGTCATTAGTGCAATCAAGGGGTACAAAGTGCTGGTTTCATATGCAATCTGAAATAATCTCATCAAACTGTTCAACGTAGCCTCCATGGCATTTTCTTAGTTATCGTATGTAGACATTTGTATTCTGCATTTAGTAATTTTCACCTGCACCCATTCTAAGATGCACCGTAGGTGTGGCCCCACCTATTACCTTCCCTCCACCCTAACCTCCTCCATCCCTTCCCCTCCATTGGCCCTTTCCCCATATTCTTGTGCTATAGTTGGGTTATAGCCTTCATGTGAAAGCTATAAATTAGCTTCATAGTAGGGCTCAGTACATTGGATACCTTTTCTTCCATTCCTGAGATACTTTGCTAAGAAGAATATGTTCCAGCTCCATCCATGTAAACTCTGAAAGAGGTAAAGTCTCCATCTTTCTTTAAGGCTGCATAATATTCCATGGTATACAGGTACCACCGATTGCTAGTCCATTCGTGGGTCGATGGGCACTTGGGCTTCTTCCGTGACTTAGCGATTATGAATTGGGCTGCAGTAAACATTCTGGTACAGATGTCTTTGTTATATTGTGATTTTTGGTCTTCTGGATATAAACCTAGTAGAGGAATTATAGGATTGAATGGCAAGTCTATTTTTTTTTTTTTTTAATTTTTATTAAATCATAGTTGTGTACAATAATGAGATCATGGGGCACCATACACTGGTTTTATAGACTGTTTGGAACATTTTCATAAAACTGGTTAACATAGCCTTCCTGGGATTTTCTTAGTTATTGTGTTAAGACATTTACATTCTACATTACTAAGTTTCACATATACCCTTGAAAGATGCACCGCAGGTGTAATCCCACCAATCACCCTCCCGCCACCCATCCTCGCCCCTCCCTCCCCTCCCTCTGCCCCTTCCCCATATTCTTAGGTTATAACTTGGTTACAGCATTCATATGAAAGCCATAAATTGGTTTCATAGTAGGGCTGAGTACATTGAATACTTTTTCTTCCATTCTTGAGATACTTTACTAAGAAGAATATGTTCCAGCTCCGTCCATGTAAACAGAAAGAGGTAAAATCTCCATCTTTTATTAAGGCTGTGTAATATTCCATG
>CAUYPK010110434.1:0-18833 GCA_963574355.1 Loris lydekkerianus | reverse complement strand
ACCCTAATTGGCCCAGAGGCAGCATGCTGCGCTCGTGGCCTTAGCGTGCCCCACTGCTTTGTATAGGAATTGTGCATGCCCTGTGCACGTGTGCTGTGCTGTGATTGGCTGTGCCACATTATAAGAGTGGTGCTGGGGAGGACAAAGAAGAGAGAAGAATCACCCGGGACGAAAAGAATGCTGTGCTCCGAGCTGTCCTGCAATAAAGTCTTGTGAAGCCTTCGTTGGTGTCCTCGTCTCTGCTGGTCGGCGGCGCAGCGACACCGACACTCCACAACTCTTATGTTAAAATTCTAACCTCCAAGGTGATGCTATTAAGAGGTGAGTCCTTTGGAAGGTGATTGGGAGGTGAGTAGGTGATTAGGGGAAAGGGATTAGTGCCCTTATAAAAGGGATACCAGAAAGATCCCTGAACCCTTCCACCACTTGAGGTTATAACAAGAGGGTAATCATCTAAGGACCAGGAAATGGGCTCTCACTAGACATCTAATCTACTGATACCTTCATCTCATACTTCCCACCTTTCAGAATTTGAGAAATACATTTCTATTGTTTCTAAGCCACCCAATTTATGGGTATATTTTTTCTAAAATAACAAAGGGACTAAGATATGGATGCTAGATAGATTACAAATAAAAACTTGAATCGTAAAAACTTAAACTGATCCTAACAGCAATGAATGATTTGTCTAATAAATTGAAATTAGTTTTTGAGGGTTTTTTCCCATTATTTTTCTAGGCCATTGCCAAAAATTTATCAAATGTAAGTTAAATTCTGCCAGGTCTTTCATTTTGCTTTTGAATTAGGGATTCTATAAACCCACTATTGAAAAAAATATATATATTAGAAAGTGGAAAAAAGAGTAAAGATCAAAGAAACAAAACAAAACAAAACTGTGAATTCCATTGCAAGGGGAGGTGAAGGTGCTTTGAAGCACAGGAATGAACAATATTAAAGAGCTCAGATATGTAGAAACCTGGGAGCTGGACATGGTGGTTCATAACTATAATCTCAGTAATTTGGGAGACTGGCACAAGAGGATCACTTGAGGCCAGAGTTTGAGACGAGCCTGGAACACAGTGAGACCCCATCTCTACAAAAATTAGCTAGGCATGTTGGTGCACACCTGTAGTCCCAGCCATTTGGGAGGATAAGGCAGTAGACTCTTGAGCCCAGGAGTTTGAGGCTACGGTGAGATTTGATGATGCCACAGCACTCTAGCCTGGGCAACAGAGTGAGATCTTGTCTTTAAAAATACAACCCGTAGGGAGGTAGAACACCCTCTTCTTAGTAAAACATCATAAGAATGGAAAAACAATAATCCAGTGTATTCTATTCTAATTTGAAGGCGGTAAATGAGCTAATACGAAAGTGGGGGGGGGTCAGTGAGCAAAGGAGGAGGGGAGGAAGGAGAGGGATGGGGATCACGTGTCTGACACGTCTCTTGGGGGCAGGACACAATTATAAGAGGGACTTTATCTAACAAATACACCATCACTGTAACCTAATTCTTTGTACCTTCAATGACTCCTAAATAGTAATAAAAAAATTATATTAAAAATACACACATATGCACACGCACACACACATAATACATACGTACATTGAAGAGGTCAGGGCAGGTACTTGAAACTATTTTGCTGACCATGGCAATGCACTAGCTCCAATTTTTACTGTTTCAAATAAGAGAAAATTACAGAAACAACCTTTCAAGATCACAGCCACAGAATGTCAAAGTAAAATTTAAATCCTGACCTATTTGGCCCCATATCTGTTACTCTTTCTTGAGTTATAATGGAGGTATCTCCTCTCTGGTCTACCTCTCATGGTCTGCATGTGATGAAACATCCAGTAAGTAATACATATTTTCTGTTTTTCAAAAGAGAAGATGAAGGCATTCTCATGAAAATTAAGTAGTAGAAAATAGTAAACCACTAATATCAGATTAGTTGTGCAAACATTCCTTATAAAGAGGTGAAAAAAAGAAAAATACAGCAGAGACTTGTTTGATCAAGTAAATCCTCAGCAAAAGCCTGATTAAGGCTCTGCATAAATATTAAATTAATTTTTCTAAAGGGCTAGAATTAATTATATTAAGAGTACTACTTTCTGTCTTTCTCTATATGTAGGACATATATATGTCTATAGCCATAAGCTGCTTAACTATGTGAGATGCACAAATAATTACTACTGTGTTACATTTGTCTTCAATATTCAGTTACAGTTACATACTATGCGGGTTTATAGCCTAGGAACAATGGGCTATACAATATAGGCTAGTGGCCTGTAGGTTTGTATACACTCTTACCAGGTTTGCGCAACAAAATTGCCTAACTGCACATTTCTCAGAACATATCCCTGCATTAACATAATGCTTAACTGTGTGCATGTACACAAATACCTGTATGTGTACTCATATCTACAAATAATTACAAAATATTTATTATAGTTTGCTTTCTTTGAAAACAAATTCAGAATAGACATTGAGATTAACCCATTGATGATTTCTTTTTTTCTTTTTCCTTCTTTTTTTTTTTTTTTGAGACAGAGTGTCATTACATTGCCCTTGGTAGAGTGCTGTCATGTCACAGCTCACAGCAACCTCAAACTCTTGTACTGAAGCGATTCTCTTGCCTTGGCCCCCAAGTAGCTGGGACTATAGGTGCCTGCCACAATGCCCAGCTTTTTTTTGTTGCAGTTGTCATTGTTGTTTTACCTGACCCAGGCCTGGTTCAAACCTGCCAGCCTCATTGTACGTGGCTGGCACCATAACCACTGTACGATGGGTGCTGAGCCGATGATGGATTGATTGATTGATTTTGCTTTTAAAAAGTAAAGTAGTATTTGGTTTAAAATTTATTTCATGTGTATTTTTAGGAACAATTACTAATGTATAATTAGTAATATCTGGATGAAGGAAAAGTTAGACTCTGGCCTCTTGTCACACTCTCCCAGGGAATGCCCAAATGGTTTCCCCAAACTTCTGGGACTCCCTAATATGCCCCACTATTCTGTGTTTGCCACTGCACCTGGAGTTGTGGGGAGTGGAAAGCCTTCAGGGTGCTTAGCATCCTGCTGTTCCCGGGAGACACTGAGGAGGGGAAGGGAATCCCTCTTACTCTTACTCTGGGTTCAATCCATGGTCATATCTTCTCTTTATCTTTTCACTTCTTGGCTTCCCCATTTTCTCATGGGGCCCCCAGCCATCTCCAACTTCTCTCTCCGTGGTCCACACTTGAGTACGATTCTTCTCCCTTCTCCTCTGTCTGATATCCGGCTTCCCCTCCAGGACATTCCCCACAAGTGATATCTCTAGCTGGCCATATTTTCTACTTTACTCCTTAAATGTATTCTAATAGATATTTCTCCAAAGAAGATATGCAGATGATCAATAAGCTCATAGAAAATGCTTCATATCATTAGTCATTAGGGAAATGCAAACCAAAGCCACGATAATGGACTTCGTTTCATCCATATGATGGCTCTGAACAGAAAAGATGGACAATATTAATAGGTGAGGATGCTGAGAATTAGGATACTCAGATATGGATGGTGGGGATGTGAGATGGTGCAGCTGCTGGGGGCCAATCATAGTTCTTCAAGGAATTAACATAGAGTTAACTATAGGACCTTGCAATTCCACTCTTAGGTATGCACTTAAGAGAATGTGAAATAGATGTTCGCACAAAATTTGCACGTAGACGTTCTTAACAGTATTATTCATAGTAGCCAAAAAGTGGAAACAACCCAGATGTTCATCATAAATAGATAAGCAAATGTGGACCATCCACACCATGAAATATCACTGAGGCATAAAAGCAGTGAAGAACTGATGTATGCTACAGTGTGGATGAATTTGAAAATGCTGTGCTACGTGAAAGAGGCCAGATACAAAAAGCCTCATAAGAATGATTATGTTTATAAGAAATAGTCCCAATGGACATTGCTACAGAGACAGCCTGTAAATCAGTGTTTGCTAGAGGGGCTGGAGCAATGGGGGTGGCGGTGTAAGGGCACCAGGATTCCCTGGGGGTGTTGAAAATGTTCTGGAATTAGAGAGTAGAGATGGCCTGCACAACCTGTAAAGACACCCAGAGTCACTGAAGTACACGGGTTAAGAGAGGGTGATTTTTATGCTTGAATTATGTCTCAAAATTTTAAAGAACTTCCCTGGGATTGAGGGGGAAGAAAGAAGCGAGCAGAAATTTTTACAGCTCGTCCAGTTCTATACATTTTCTCCTAAAATAAAACAAAGAGAAAACCCAAAATATGTGCTAAGTAGAGTAGACCGGAAGATGAATGTGTCTTGCCTTCGAAACAAATTCGCAGTACAGGGGACTGAGCAGACGCCGCGCAACAGAGAGGCATAAAGCCCGGCTGTAAAAAGCTCGCCTTACTCGTTAGGTGCATGTGTAAAAATAGGAAGAAAAAGCCCACCATTCTCATTCGGAGCTAGACACGGTTTCACAGAGCAGAGAAATTCAAACCAGGTCCTGAAGGATTTCTCCAGGTAGAAAAGGTATTTCAGGCAAAGGAAAAAACAAAGTCGGAAAGACGTGAGTGGGAATAAATCACCTGGAGAACAAGGCCACACCTGTGGGCTTAGCGCTGCAGCTTGCGGAGGTCAGGGAGTGTCAGGGCAGGATGTCTTGGAAGCAGGGTTAGTGGAGGGGTCTGCCAGAAGGTCCAGGAGACACAGACAGGACTTGTTAGCCCAGCGCCACTACCTGAGGGAGCTCGGAGGACTTCCACTAATGGGTCTGCCTCTCCGGGTCTCAGAAATCATTAAAAAGAAATCTTTAGAAGATATTGAGGGAAATGACAGGAGACAACATTAGAATGCTATCGTAGCCTCGGCTAGGTGTAGGTAAATATTATCCTTCCCTAGAAAAGTAAACAGAGACTCACTATGGAAAATTTGACGAGGAGAAAAGGAAAAGGAAAAATAACTCTAAAAAACCGAACCAAAGCCTAGAGACTAATATACACTTAGAAATTATAGTTAATACTGTATTGAAATGCACTTGAAATGTGCTACAAGAATATAGTTTACAGTGTTCTCAGCACATGCCCATGTGTGCGTGCACAGTGTTCTCATCACATGCCCATGTGTGCGTGCACAGTGTTCTCAGCATATGCCCATGTGTGCACGCACAGTGTTCTCAGCACATGCCCATGTGTGCACGCACAAACACACAAATGGTGACTACGTGCAGAGTTGACTGTAGTAATCAGTTCACTATGCATGTCAAAGCATCGTGGCATACAACTTAAATATATGCAATTTCAGTGTTTTTTTCTACTCAAAGACAGTGATTTTTAACATCTTAGTGTCTAGCCTTCCCCGTTTAGTATGTGTGATTAGTTTACGAGTGTGTGAAACATATGATCAGCATTTTTTTCTTATTTGCATTTTCAACAGTTCCATGATGTTCTGGCTTTTAATATATAATTATTCTAATTGTATACATGATTACTGTAATTTTCAAAGCTTTGATTCTTCCATTGCTATGGACACTCATGGATTACATGTTTTTATGTAGTTATCAAAGTAATATATGTTATCATTTTAAAGTTCAGTTTTTCATAGGCCTTCCAAAGAAAGCCAACCATCCTTCCACACCCTTCCACACCTCTGATTCTCACTTCCCAGAATGTCTCTTTTGGTCTTTACTGCGTATTTTTAAATGACATCCTACATTACTTTTTTTTTTAATTATTAAATCATAGCTGTGTAGATTAATGCAATTAAGGGGTACAATGTGCTGGTTTTATATACAATTTGAAATACAACAAACTGGTTAACATAGCCTCCACACTTTCTTAATTATTGTATTAAGACATTTATATTCTACACTTACTAGATTTGACATATACCCTTGTAAAATGCACCATAGGGGTGTGGCTCCACCGTTTACCCTCCCTCTACCTTTGTTTGTTTGTTTGTTTGAGGCAGATTCTCTGTTGCCCAGGCTACAGTGCAGTATCAGCCTACCTCAAAACAACCTTAAACACCTGGGCTCAAGTGATCCTCCTGCCTCATCCTCTGGAGTAACTGGAACTACAGACACACACCACAACCACCAGCTAATTATTCTACTTTTTAGTAGAGACAGGGGTCTTGCTCTTGCTTAGGCTGATCTCAAACTCCTGAGCTCATGCAATCTTCCCTCCTCGGGAAGGAGGGCTGGGATAACAGGTGTTAGCCTCTGTGTCCAGCCTTCCTTACTATTTTTTTGAAAGAAAATTATATATTAACTACCAACTACCTATATTACGGTAGATGAAGATTTAGCTCTTTAAAGCTTGCACATAGGCACGGAGCACACAAACTTCTTTTGCTGTTTGCTTCCTCCCAGTAGAGAGATGCCATTATTATTTCTCATGAGTTTTAATGTGTATGTTTTTGTTAAAAGAAAATACTATGCATTGCTGGGCTGCGGTTATGTAGGATGTTACAATATTTTCATTTTCTTTGTTTACCTCCCCCAATCTTGCATTAGTTTATTGACAAGTTCTGCAGCAGAAATGTCCTTTTATTAATCTATTTCAATAGGAATAGGCCAGTAGTCTATGATACTTATTTAATTTATTTATGTATTTATTTCTGGGCATCTTTCATGAGGACTCTGGGTCCTTGGCTTTCCATTCTAGACTGATTGATTGCACTCGGGTTGACTTCAGACTTGTTATCCTCGGACCGGCCTTCAACATCAGTTGGGGTTTTCTTTAATCTCTCTCCTGTTGGATATCCTATTTCCATGACGCCACTTCATCTGCCCTTACTATTCACTTGTTTTGGTAAATACCTCCTCTAGTCCACAGGAGGTAAGTTTTGAGACCAGCCACATCTAAAAACATTTTTGTACCATTCACACCCTTGATTGAAAGTTTGGTTAGTTAGGTACATGCTTTCAGGCTGAGAATGATTTTCCTACAGACTTTCGAAGGCGTCGATACACTGCCCCTCAGGCATCCAGTTGCTGGTGAGAAACCTCATGTCATTTTGAGTCATCTCCTTTGAATATCTGACCCAAGTTTGTTCATCACTCTGGAGGATGTTAGCATATGTTTTCGTCCCTAGTGTTCTAAAATTTCACAATGAAGTCTTTAAATAAGAACATTGTTTTCATTTTCCTGGTTTGGGCATGCTCAGTTTGGAAACTGTTGCCCCTTAGGGCTCAGGCATTTTCTTAATATATTTTTTTATAATATCCTGATTTCCATTTTGTCTATTCTTGTTTTTGGAGGGAAAAAAAATCCTTTATCTCAGACCTCCTCTTATAAAATTTATTTCCAGATTATTTCTATTTTGGAAATCATCCTTTGGAAGATTTTATAAAATCTATCTTCCAACTCTTATTTGGATAATTTTATTTCTGTTCTCATATATTAATTTTCTGAAACTTCCTGTTTTTTCCTCTGCCTTTTTCTTTGATATAATTTTATAAATACTGTGCTATGTCATGAGTACGGTCTCTATTTTCCTTTTCTAAACACATTAATTATAACGGAATTAAAGACCAGATTCCTCGACTCCTTGCATCACCTGTTTCCCCTGCATTTCTTTTGTTATACTGTTGTTTTGGTTTTTATTTTGACCTTTATTTTTTTAGGGTACATTGGGTGTCCCTCGGTCAGGAAGAAATCTTCCTAGTGTTGGCTTGGGACTTATGAGATCCCTGAACACAGAGAAGAAAGATTTATTCAACTTTCTCACGTCCAGTTTAGTTCTCATGTTCTCAGCTCTGCCTGCTCTCCACCAGTCCAGCGCCTTCTAGCACATTATGATCAGAGAGTAAGGCTTCAGTCTTCTCCTGAATAAGCAAATAGTTTGTCCAGCTAGACTAAGGATCTGGGGTAACTGCTTATGCAGAATTTCAGCCAATCCTCTAGTTTTTGACTCAAACTGTACACCTTTTTGGATATCCCTATGGTCTCTAAACCCGGAGCTTTCTGGAGATCTGTGGCACAAATCTTTCTCCTTGGCTCTATGTCCTGTAAATTTGGGTTTCGGTTCTCTTAGTTCAGCTACTTAGTTTAATTCTTGTCCAACTTCCAGCTTTCAAAGTACTGGTGCAGTGTCCCCCAATTATTGCTCAATGTTCCTGGAGTCTATCACTTTCTTTTTCTATGTCATTAGTGTAATTTTCATGAGGCTTCCTGATGGGGCAGACATGGAAACAAGTGGCCAATCAGCCACGGAGATAAGTATTCATGTGTTTGTACTTAAACTGGAATAACAATTTATTCTTATCCTTTCATTATATTTAGCCATACAATGTGGACAATACTCAGTCATTTCTTTGAGAGATGAATTGTAACATTCCAATGAAAATTTGGGAATTTATTTTAGGCCTATCAATTTCCCACCTAGAATTTGCAGCAATGATTATTTTGTACTCTAAGTTTCAAAATCAGTGTTTGCTAAAGTTTACTCATAATTCATTGTGTTAAGATATCTTTGATAAATGCATATCTCTTTCTTACAAATATATGAAACTCATTAAAATGACAAAGGTTCAGACATAGCCTGTAGTAAAAAAACACAGTTATCTTTGTTTAAACTTGATTTTTTTTCAACTTATTTGACAATTTGACAAGTTTTCAGCAAATGACCATAAACATCCAGTAGATTTGTTCCTGTGCAATCCTATCTGAGAAATCCTGGTATGAGTTTAACATTTACTCAAGTACATTTTGCCTAGACATAATGTTAATTATAATTATGATCAATTCTTTCAAATATCTTAGAGCACAGCTATAGTAGATTAGCATGCCATAGTAATAATATTATTAATATTTGCCTCAAATTTGGTTGATAGATTTGGCCAGTATGAGTCTACATAATTTGTTTAAAATGTAATATATACCTTTCCTATGATGTATGGCTACAGTAAGTAGTGTCATTGATATTTAAACTTCCAATGTCAACCATGAGAGCCATGTTTTTTAAAGACAAAAATCTGAAGAATACATTATACCTGTGGGGCTATACACTTTGAGTTCTATAATCATGCATAAATTACATCATTGCCATGTTGTACTCTTCAGTACAAACATATGTTGAGCATCCAATCCACAAGAGAAGCTTAGGATTGGCTTTCCAATTATATAATGTATGATGAAGTGAAATGGGAGTAAATTTGCATAAATCTATAACCAGGAAGCAGAAACATGATTATTTAACTCCTATAACTGTTTATTCTCTCACTGGTCTACAAGAATGCATCACTTGATTTACCAAAGCAACAATTTTTCTGCTGTTAGCTCTTAACCAAATATTGGCACCTAAGAGCACTGTCTCTCCTTCAGCAGATCACGCCAAATACAACTACAGCCCAAAAAAGACATCCTGTCCCTCCTTTGACAGCTAGGAGTCTCCTCTCACAGTTCCAAAGAAAAACAAGAACAAATATTTGCAAAGGTTTTTTGTCTTGTAGCAAAAATCAGCATTAATAAGACCTTGCTCAGAGGAAAGTGCTGAGAGTATATAAAAACAACATTGTAATTTCCAAGTAGGGAAACATTAATTCATAATATGCAGGAGTATTTTTAGATGGCACAGACAGTTTGCAAGAAGCTTGGGAGTAGGTGTGACTTGCTTTCATAGGAAAGGAATGGCCAAGCCTGGGAATTTTATTGGCAGATATCATAGCTTAAAAATGCACATGGGATGTCTGTCTTATAAAGCAACAAGTATAATATTTTACCTTTTTTTTTTTCATTTTATGATAGGAATTGGTTATTATACAAGAGAAAAGTTTTCTTGCTTTTCTCATTATTCATCTCAGTTTTGCTAGACAGTATTAAACAGAAGTCTGCACATTATCTTGGATTTTTATGGCTCTCGATGGTTTACAAAGTACTTTCACATACCTCGCCACCTTTGATCCTTACAACAACTGTTGAGGGTATTATTAATAGCTCTGGTTTATCTAACAGAAAATCGAGCATCAAAGGAATTAGTGAATTGCCTAAGTCTACACAACCCCTAAATAGGAGGGCCAAGTCTGGAGTTCTGAACTTCTGTTTCCAAATACATGGAGGGCACTCCCCTCTAACACCCCTGGACATGATCTTTTTTCTTATAATTAGCTTAACATAACTGTGCACTTTCCAAAACTTCAGCCTGCATTAAGTAGTTATTTCCATCATATTTCAGATTGAAGCACACAAAGTAACCTTGTGTTGTTGTTGTTCAGGCAAATATCAGTAATTTCACATTAGTTCAATCTAATGTATACAGAACCCCTTAAAGATATTTGATCATTTGCAATACTGCTCACATAAAAATGTCCTGTTTTAAAACTATACCACAGAAGTTTAACGAGATTCTTTCCTTTTTCTTGGCAACTTCAGTTCTAGCACTTTAGCACTTGAAGCTGTGTCACTTGAAGCACAAACACACTAGTTTTGTCAATTTGATGGACTTAGTTAAGCCAAATAAAATCATACAGCTGGTTATTTTGAGTGAAACCAATTTGTTTGTTTTATAATGACTACATCAATAAAGTTAGTTTAAAAGGGTTAATTTGTATAAAAACAGTGTAAGTCAGAGAGAAGAGAAAAGGTACTTATGGGCAGAAGTTGCAGAGAGCTCTCTGAGGACAGAGGACCTTTTTGCAAGGCCTCAGGATGCTGCACAGGACAGAAGTGCGGTCATGTTCTGAATGCTCTCATTTCCTGCCCTCTCCCTGGGGAGGCATAGATATCATAAAAGGTCCTGGAATGAACTTTTATAAATCTCAAAATAATTATTTTCTAACTTTTAAGGGATGGGTAAAATTTAGTTTTGATTAAAAAAAAAAAAAAGAAAAGTTTGTCAGTTATTAAAAAGAAAATATCATCCAATCCATGCTTTTAACAGTTTTTGCTCAATAGATTTCATAATAGCTCTAAACATAATTATGTTTTTAAAAACACCTATACGGCATTTGATTTACTTTAAACTAGAAGAGAAAAATAAGAGTTAAGAAAAATGAAATACCTGTATTTCAATCGGTAAGAGCCAACAAACTGATCATTATTGTTTAAGATATATGTAACCTCATTAATTAAACTAGATTATATCAGTTGGATCACATGTTTTATAAGATTTAGTAATTATTACATTTTAAGCTAGACTGTGATTACTATTTATTAAGTATTCTCTTTAATTCATTAATTCACTGATTAAATACTTATTCTTTCATAAAGAAAGGCCTATTGAGTACTAACTATGGATATAGCAAGTTTACTCAGATATTTTGCACCCCTGAGGACACAATGGTGAGTGAAAAAAGATACATGAGGTTTTATAATAGCTATTTACCCAGTTCCATATGTGCCTTTTTAAAATAAAATTTGTTTATCAAACCTAGATGCAAGTCCTCGTTTTTCAATTTTTTGTGGATCCAGTATTCACACCCACACATTTTATAGCAATGTTCCCCTTATTAACAGACTCAGAGAAGAACAAAGTATATACATCATGATTACAAAAAATATTTTACTTTATTTAAACTAGATTGGGTTAAGTGATCCCTGCTATTTTAAGGAATTAATATAACTTATATAATACTTCAAAAATTAATTTTAATAAAATAAAATAATGAGATCTGGGAAATTAAATGTTGACCTAGTGTTATGCTAATAAGATTTTTCAAATCATGTTGGCATGATTTAAAAACAAGACATTGTTGAAAAAGTCGAAAATATACATAATCAGGAACTTTTATAGCAAATTGACAAGAGAAAATTAGAAGCAAAACAATATCCTTGGGGTATTTTAAATAAAATATGAGATAAAAATATCCATAAATTCTAAATTAGAAATTAACCTGCGTTCTTGAGAAAGTGGATGTAATTGATATTATTTAAAAAAATAAGAATATATTGTGATAGTTGTGTGATACCTGCCATGAGTTATAATAAAAAACATTCTAATAATTCATGCAAGACACTTATTGTTGACCTAATATGTGACCCAGCCACTGCTAAAAATAGATGTATTTCCTTTCTAATTGTGCCTAGTATTGATCAAAAGAGATGTTTGTTGCATAAAATCCAGAGGTAAGAAGATGTTTCCAGCGGAAACCTTAGTCACGAAAGAAAAATCAGTACTTTAAATTAGTTAGAAACTTCTGCCACCAAGTCAAGTGCCTCATTATTCCAGTGTTATATGGTTTTGAGAATGACATAATATTTCCTTGGAATTTTATTTCTAAATATAATAATAAATATCTCATGTTTAATCCTGTGTTTATGTGTGTGTGTGTGTGCTTATATATATATATATATATATATATGTATAATATCTTGATTCCCTTTTCTACTTTAAAAAACACACTTTAAACAAAGGCTGCAGAGAAACAGTATCATTAATATTCTCTCTTTTTATTTAATTATATGAACTGTAATTTAAATTTCAGAATATTATAGGGGTACACACATTTTGGTTACATAATTTGCTTTTGTAGATTTTAAATCAAAGTTGTAAGTATGCCCTTCAGCCAGCAAGTGTGCACTGTAGACATTAGGTATGAATTTATACACCCCCTTCCCCATCCCCCTTCTTGATTTTCACAGGGTTTTACTGCCATATGTGCACATACCTACTGATCAATTAATCTCATTTTAGTAGTGAGTACCTGGGGTGTTTGTTTACCCATTCTTTTTTTTTAAAATTAAATCTTAGCTGTGTACATTAATGCAATCATGAGATAGAAGAATGGCCTCCAGTTTCATTAAGGTTCTTACAAAAGATACTCGATTACTTTTTTTTTTTTTTTTTTTAAATGGCTGAGTAGAACTCAATGATATACATATACCACAATTTATCAACCTATTTATGTACTAATGGTCGCCTGGGTTGCTTCCATATTTTTACGACTGTGAATTGTGGTCTATAAGCATTGTAGTGCAAGTGCCTTTTTGATAAAATGATGTTTTTTCCTTTGGGTCAATATCTAGCAGTGGGATTGCTGGACCAAATAGTTGTAGGTCTACTTTCCATTCTTTGAAGTAGCTCCATACTTCTTTCCACGGGGGCTGTACTGCTTTGCAGTCCACCAACAGTCTCTAAGTGTTCTTTTCTCTCTGCATCTGCGTCCTGAGCTTTTGTTTTGGGGCTTTTTGATAACAGCCATTCTCACTATGGTTTTGATTTACATTTCCCTGATGATTAGACTCGTTGAACATTTCTTCATGTTTTTTTTTTTTTGAGCATCAGTCTATCTTCATATGAGAAGTTTCTGTCCATGTCTTTTTCCCACTTTTTAACAGGGATGTTTGATTTTTTTTCTTGCTAATTTGCTTAAGTTCTTTGTATATTTTGGGTATCAGCGCTTTATCAAACGTATAGCAGGCAAATATTTTCCCTCACTCGGTAGGTTGCCTATTTGCTTTATTGATTAGATCCTTGGCTGTACACAAACTTTTTAACCTTTTCGGGTTCCATTTATTTATTTTTGTTCTTGCTGTGAGTGCTTTTTGGAATATTTCCTCTTAAGGTTATAACTGTAGCACATCTAGATAGTAAAAACAATAATTATAATGAAGTTCAAATATAATGAGCTTTAGTGAAAAACTATAGATATGATGATCTATGTAAATATTAAGATGGCCACAAAGGATTTATTTTATTATAACTCTAACTTATCAATATCTGAGCAGTAGTATTTTCATTAGCATTTATCAAATCCTCCTGCCGAGACATTTAAGCTGCTGGTCTCCCTGGAATGAGGATGTCTTTTGGCACATTGTTGGTCTGAACCTCTGAGAGATCAGAAGGAAAACACTTTTAGTAAATGATTCAGGATTTTAGAAATTCATTTCCTTTGCAAGAAAAGAAAATCCGAGTCATTGGAGGCTGAGAAGCTCACATAATTACACATGTATTTACATGAGAAAGTATAGAGCAAATTCCCAGGACTTCTACAAAAAAAAAAAAAGAATACTGCTTTGTGGTTATATTTGGGTAAAACACTGTATATTCAATGTCATGATAGACAAATATCAAAAACATTGAAATAAATGAAATAAGACCTTTTCTTATTTATGTACCACAAATGTTTCAAATAATTCATAATAGCTCTTCAAGTGACCACAAGTCCATAAACTGAAGACTGAAAGATATGAGTTAGACCCAAAAGAATCCTCCTTACAAGAGGTGAAAAAAAATTCTAAAATGAAAACAAGACACAAAATATATATGGTACTATAGATCCATTTTATCACCTAAGTGAACATAGAATTATAATTAAGATGAGCATAAAATTCTAAGTAAGATAAGTTTTAGAGAATATTAGAAAACTAATTTCATTGTACTTATTTCCCAGGGCCCTAAGTTACGCACTATATACTGTCTAAGCTCAAGAAATATCATTTGATATGGATGTATTACACAATTTTTGTAAAGTGAAATTATTTTCTAACTTAATTGCTGCTCTAAAAAAGGTGTAAGACTTCACCTCATTGATTTTGTTTCAATATCAAACAAAAATTTTACTTAATAATTTGATTAGAGATGTCATCAAGTTTATTAGGGATCTAAAAATAGACCTGCCATTCGAACCTTCAATTCCTCCACTAGGTGTATATCCAAAAGACCAAAAATCACTTTATAACAAAGATATTTGCACCAGAAAGTTTATTGCAGCCAAATTCATAATTGCTAAGTCATGGAAGAAGCCCAAGTGCCCATCAACCCATGAATGGATCAATAAATTGTGGTATATGTACACCATGGAATATTATGCAGCCTTAAAGAAAGATGGAGACTTTACGTCTTTCATGTTCACATGAATGGAGCTGAAACATATGCTTCTTAGTACAGTATCTCAAGAATGGAAGAAAAAATATCCAATGTACTCAGCCCTACTATAACCAATTTATAGCTTTTGTTTTTGTTGTTGCTGTGAGTGCTTTTTGCAATATTTCCTCTTAATGTTACAACTATAGCACCTCTAGATAGTAAAAACAATAATTATACTTAAGTTTAGCTCCATAGCAATCCTCATCTGTGTACACTTCTTGTTTACTAACTGTAAAATACTATAAATTTCTCTTCATAGAACTTTTGCACAAGTGCAAAGAGATATTAACCTCGATCATGTGATCAGCTAAAATTTCATGCATGAAAATTTCACATATTAAATCAATACATGAAGTAGAGTAATATGGATTCTTAAATACATCCCTGAAAAAACGGAGAAAGAAAGTAAAATGTGCAAAGTGCTATCACTGTTGTGTTTTCTAAAGGCATTTTCTATAACTCATTCAGTCAAATTTCCTGGATGGTAGGAGAAACCACTGTCATAAACTATCTGGTGCTGAGCTATCAGATTTCCCCAAGAGGACCCTTTTTCACAGAATTTTACTATTCTATAAAATGTGAATGAAGTAAACTGGGTGGAAACATTGGGAGTATAAGATTAGTATGAATTAGATAATTAGAATAAGTTATAAAAAAAAGGAAATACATGCCACTGTTGTTTCTCCTGAATCAAAGAATAAAATTTTAATGTGCCCATTATAGTTGTAATGATTCATCACCCTACATTATAATTATCTAAAATATAAAAAAATAGTATATATGAGAGATTAGATTTTAAGTGGAGGCTTTTTTTGCTTGTTTGTATTGAGTAGAAACAATAGACACGGATATCAATGAGGAATTGTTCTAGAAGCAGTAAGAACGTACTAGAACATTGCTTCCTTGATACCCAACTTCTCTTCTTTTTCTATCATGCTCAGAGGCTGAACCATATTCACCTTACCAGAGATAAACAATAGAAAAACCCAGGGGTCTCTCCACCGATTATCTTCTACATGCACCCAAATTGGTGACACACAACAGAAATAATAATAATAAATTGAGTTGGCCTTACGAGTCTATAATTTTATTATCATTCTATTTACTTTTAAGAGAAACATTAACAAGCAATTCTTGAATCCACCAAAACACTAAGAAAAATATTAGATATGCATCTATCTAGCTGTGTGAACTTGGATAATGCAATAATCGTTTGGAAAGAGGAAAAACGGTGGCAAAATTTGAGTTGAGACTTCTCATCAGGTAGAAAGAGAGAAGAGCATTTCAAATTGGGAAAAAATGTGCAATTCCACAAACAAAGAAAAATTTCAGGAAAATAAGAATAATTATTTTTATCTGTAGTATACAGAAATGTTAACAGTAATGAAGAATTTATAGTTGTAATATTCACTTACAATCCTACTTTGGCCGTTTGAAACAATTATTGCTGGAAAAGCAGAGCAAAGGTCTTGAAGTTCTGTTTGATTATTTTTAGGCCTAAGTTGACATAAAGCTCTTTCCTGCAAGGTTGAATAATCACTAGCAGACTCCTTCAGCAGGGATCACTGAAGTTTTAAGCATAATTTGGTATGTTGAACCCTGAGAAATCTATTATCCAATCTCTTTCAATAATATTCTCTAACAATAGAAAAGTGGATTCCTTATACTTTCACTAGCTTCCTTGAAGGAGATAAGCACACTTCTGATCATTTAGAGAAGGTCTTGTTCACAAATTCCTAAATTAGAACTGAGATAAATGCACACCCATTAGAGTTCCTGTTTGTGCTGTGCTGTGGCTGAACTGGAATGGGAACAGGAGGTTACCAAGCCTTTTAGCTCATCCCTCCATAAAAACATGTAATCTTAGCTATGACTACGTGACCACTTGCCATAAATAAGCTAGGCACTTGGCTGCTGACACTGCTTTAAATATTAAAAATAATCAACAGCTTAAAACTAGACTTTAGCTGGTGCTTTCAGGAAAATTAATCTCCAGTGTGCTGCATGTTGTGTGGTATATGTAGAAATTAAAAAAACATATATTCTTATACAATTTTTTAAGCAAATAAGTCATACCAGGGTTCATGAATTATGTAATTCCTCTGGTAGTTTCTCTATGACTATGTTTCCTCCACAACCCATGAAAGACACTGGCTAATTTAGTCTTCAAAGCTCTAGTTGATTAATCTAAAAGGAATGTCTTCAAATGTGGAAATATTCAGTGAAAATGAGCCTACAGAAATCTGGCATGAGTTTGGTAGTTGTTTCAGGGTATCAGATCATGGCATTACTTGTAGACGAAACAGTAGTCTTTATACATTGCAGGGTAATTGAGAGCACAAGCTTATTTCTTTAAAAAGAGTCATGAAGGATAAATAGGAAAGCATAAATACTAAGGACAAGGCCAAAAAAGCAATTATGGAACTTCTTGTGCTCTAGGACAATAACTATTAAATAGAACAAAGAACCTTGATATCTTGTGATGGATAACATAAAATGAAGCAATCTGGGCAAGAAACAGTGTTCTATGCCGAGTGCAATTTGCAAGCACACACCAGAAGTCAATGACTGCTTGACATATCACCAAGTCCACACTGCCACATACTTTTTTTCGACAATTAGATAAAGTAGCTCAGGAAGAGTTGTCTTTTGCTGGAGAAATTTATTGCAAGAGTAATATAAACCCAGGAAAAAAAAAAAACCTAACTCTTTTTGAAAAGTTACTTTATACCCCTAATTTGGACAATTTGAACATTAGTCATTGTGAGCCAAATTTACCAAATGGGGGCTTACTGGGACCAATCTATGATATTTTTCTCTTCTCTCCACCACTTCTCAGAAAAAAAAAAAAAAAAAATGCACCTTTATTGAATGTTAAACCAGGATGAGTGTAGAAATGTTCCCACTTTGCCAAAAGTTCCTGTGTTGGCTCTCTTACCATCAGAGGCAATATAGTTTGTTTTATTTTAATAGTCAAAATAGCAACATGAGATTAATACTAATGTCCCCATTTTACAGAAGAGAAAATTGAGTTTAAAAGAAAATAATGAACATGGCAAGATTGCTCAGCTAATAAACAGCACTCCTAAAACCCATTTCCAAGTCCTATAATTATATGACTTTATTGATCAGGGTCCTCTGATCGGTGCTTGGTAATATTCAATATGGTTGAGTCAAGGGGTCTTTTCTGGGAGCACCATCATTGCATAATGAAGAAAAGCCCAGTGCAACAGTAAAATGGGATCTGTTTGTGAAATGTAACTCTCTAGACATGATTTAAATGTTTGTGGAAAAGTTATAATCACAAAAGGGTATAATATTTAATCTCATAAACTTAGTACTTAGCTTAATACTAGATGGAACAGTAGTAATTTGACATTATTAAGACATGTTAGTGTTGGAAAATATTAAACTTCAATTTGTATCAGTCTCTATCCAAGACAAATTCAAAGCTTTTCACCTTATTAAATTAAAGAAGTAGGCTCAGTAACACCAAATATTAAATTTTCCCCAAAGCATCCATTTTTAGCATAGAAAACATTCTTGTATGTTTAAATCAATCTGTGCTTCCAATAATTATGAATCTTTCATGACTTGATAACGTGTTCCAAACAGTCAACCCATAACTCAAGACTATTATAAAAACTTCTCCTAAATCAGTATAATATAAATAAACAATTTGAAGAATACAAATGGAACATAATACTGGGTGGTCCCTGTGGCTCCAGGAGGGCACCGGCCCATATACCAGAGATGGTGGGTTCAAACCTGGTCCCACCAAAAAACTACAAAAAAAAAAAAAAAAAAAAAAAAAAAAAAAACAAAATGGAAAAAAAATAGTGGGGGTCCCCTGGGTCCACCGCGGGCCCCGGCCCAAAAAACCAGCTTGGGGGGTTAAAAACCGGGCCCCACAAAAAAAACAAAAAAAAAAAAAAAAAAAAAAAAAAAAAAGAAGACAAACAAACAACATAAAAAAAAAAAAAAAAAAAAAAAAAAAAAAAAAAAAAAAAACAACAAAAAAAAAAAAAAAAAAAAT
>CAUYPK010110432.1:0-79549 GCA_963574355.1 Loris lydekkerianus | reverse complement strand
CTTTCTTCTTATTTCTCCATTCTGTTACTGAGGGATTCTACTGTGTTTCTCAGATCTTTGAGGGCTGCAACTTCTTGTCTCAATGTGTCAAAATCTTTGGTGATTTGGTCTTTGAATTCATTGAATTCTTGAGATATCTTTTGGGTTACTGCTTGGAATTCTAATTCGATCTTATTTGCTATCCAGATACTGAATTCAATTTCTGACATCTCAGCTATTTGTTTGTGCATGGGATCTTGTGCTGTGTCTGCCCCATTTATCCTTGGGGGAGTCGATCTGCTCTGATTATTCATATTGCCAGACTTTTTCTGTTGATTTCGCCTCATGATTGTTTTTCACTGTTGCCTCTGGCCATCCTGAGTTGGAGGTATCCGTCCAAGATTAGACCCCAGCCGGATCACTCTATTGTTGTTGGATCTTTGTAGGGGGTGACCCTGTGTAGTTCCTTTGGGGCTGCCCCAGCCAGGGAGTTCTGGTTGTGGAAGCAGCTTCGGAGTATGACACACCCGGATCCCGCAATAGGGCGGGAGGTGGTGCGCAGGTTCTGGGAGTGCCTGGCACGTGGTGACTTTAGCACAGAGAGCCCAAGGCTCCAGCAGTCTCTGGCCAGGAGAAGGGCTCTGCACAGAGGCAGGGAGGGCTCTGGAGGGCACGCAGCTACCAGAGTCCCTGGCCAGACAAGCGGGTCGGTGTGGAGGCAGGGAAGGTATGGGAGGGTGGACGCAGGGTTGTGCGACTTCTACATTTCCTGGACAGGGCCTGTGGAGACCCAACGGGGGCGGGTCGGGGGTCGTGTTGCAGCTCTTATGGAGGTCTGGGCAGTGCCAAGCCCAGGAATTTGAGGTTGCTATGAGCTGTGATGCCACGGCACTCTACCCAGTGCAACAGCCCGAGGCTCCAGTGTGCTAAAACCGGTCTCACTCTGCTCCTGAGGGTTAAGGCTATAAGGCAACTCTGTCCCCACCTTTATGCTGCTCAGTCACTAGGTTACTAGCTCCCCCCAATCTTTGCTCTGCGACCCTGAGCGCGTAGCTTGCTGGGTCAGTTCTCTCACAATGGCTCCCTGTGCCCCACAGCCAAACACTATTAGCTCCATCTGGCTCAACGGCTCAGTCTGGGACCGTAGACAATGCCCAAAGTTTTCCGCACTCCTGCTCAAGCTCTCCCCAAGGCAGTTCACTGAGTGCCAAGTCCAAAAGCACTGAAACAGTTCACAGGTAAGGCCTTTCCGGCTTGCAGTCTCACTGCTGCTTGTATTTACAGTTGCCGGTGGGATTAGGTCGATTGAACACACGCAACCACTTGCCAGTTTTCCACTGTTTTTGTTCTCTTTTGGGATTCAGAAGTTCCTTGCTGACTCCTGTATCCTCAAAGGGATGATTATAGGCAGATCCCACCAGCCAGAGATGCCTGGAGTCTTATCTCCCCAGACTCACCGTGCCCAGTTGCAGGGAAGCTGTTACTCGGCCGCCATCTTGCTCAATCCCCCGCCCAAGAATGCTTTTAGGCTCTTAGACTCAGTTATGGTGCTGGCCACAAACACTGAGGGTGGTGGGTTCGACTGGGCCTGGGCCAGCTAAACCACAATTACAGCTAATCCACAATGACAACTCCCCCCCCCAAAAAAAAAAAAAAATAGCCAAGCATTGTGGCGGGAGCTTGTAGTCCCAGCTACTTGGGAGGCTGAGGCAAGAGAATCACTTAAGCCCACGAGTTGGAGGTTGCTGTGAGCTGTGACGCCTCGGCACTCTCCAGAGGGCGACATAGTGAGACTATCTCAATAAATAAATAAATAAAAATGGGATCATTTAGGAAGGATTACCAATATTAATAGCATCTAACTTCTTGGGTAGATGAAAAGCAAAAGATTGTAAAACACCCCTCAAAAGCTATATGTTGAGCCTATAATTCTGTGTCCAGCCAAACTGTCAATCAAGTTTGAAAACAGAAAAAAAATGTGTTCATAATAAACATTTTTTTAGGAGAGTACTAGGTGATATGCTCCAGGAAAACAAGGGAATAAACCAAGAAAGGAAAGAAAAGGGTTTGAGTAAACAGTCCAATTAAAAGCTACCAGTTTTGGTAAGAGCAAGAGAGGGCGTCAGTAAGAAAATACTGAACTGATAGATGAATGTTGAAATGTTTGGGGAGAAATGCAATAAATTCTGAGAAAACTAAACAAATTTTAAAAAGATAGCAAATATTAATTTTGTTTAATTGATTTAACCCAAAATCATGATATTGCTACGTTAAGGAGAATAAAAGGATTAAAATGTATGTGTGGAGTACTACTAGTTACGTAAGCCTCTGTAATGGCAGGAAATGAATAGGTGATAAATCTAGAAGAACCAATAGTAATATTTAGAAACTGAATTAAATACAAGGAAAAAGAATCAGTAGTAAGGATGGTTGCATGTTGGGAGAAATAAGAATAAGGGTTTGAAAATGGAGACAGAAATGAGTAGTTTGTGTTTTTTAAATTATGATAATTTTTTTATATATGTATAAAAAATGTAACACTCTATTTTCCATCCCCTCAGCTCCTGGTAACCACTGTTCTAGTTTTGTCTTTATGTATATGATAATTCTAGGTACCTCATATAAGAGGAATTGTGAAATAATTTGCTTTTTCTTATGACTGACTTATTTTACTTACCATGATGTCCTCAAAAATCAGTTGTGTTATAACATAGGACATGATTTTCTTTTAAAGGATGAATGACATTCTATTATGTGTATATGATACAAGTTTGTTTATATGTTCACCGATGGACACTTGGGTTCCACCTTTTGTCTATAGTGAATACTGCTGCTGTGAACATGTGTGTGTAAATACCTGTTTGAGTTAACTTGCTTTTAGTTCTTTGGGGTGTGTATACCCAGACGTAACATTGCTGAATCAAATGGTAATTCTATGTTTAAATTCTTGAGGAACCACTTTGCTGTTTGCCACAATGGCCACATCATTTTGCATTCCTACTAGCAATGCACAAGGGTTCTGATTTCTCCAAATCCTCACCAACCATTTTATTTTTTTTTTTTTTGAGATAGTCTCACTATGTTGTCCTCGGTAGAGTGCCGTAACATCACAGCTCACAGCAACCTCAAACTCATGGGCTTGCCTCAGCCTCCCACATAGCCGGGACTACAGGTGCCCGCCACAATGCCCAGCTATTTCTTTGTTATTGTTGTTGTAGTTGTCGTTGTTTGTCAGGCTTGGGCTGGGTTCGAACCTGCCAGCCACAGTCTATGTGGCTGGCGCCCTAACTGCTGAGCTACAGGTGCTGAGCCCTCACCAACGTGTTTTATTTTCTTTTTTTTTATAATAGCCATCCTAATGTATGTGAATTGGTATCATTTTAATTTTGCTTTTCCTTTCCCTAATGATTAGTGATTTGAGCATTTTCCTGTGTATCGTCTTTGGAGCAATGTCCAGTCAAGCCATTTTTAGATGTGTGTGTGAGGGGGCTTTGTTATGTTTTAGGGGTTCTTTATATGTTCTGGATGTTAATCTCTTTAGATAATGTGATTTGCAGATACATAGTTGACCATCTCCCTACATTGACCTCATTTTCATAGACCAGACATGCACCACATGTATTCAGTGGAAGTTTCTTATGTTGGCCACATCCGTATGTTGACCAGTTTGTTAAAATCCCCTAGATGGGCAGTGCCCATAGCTCAGTGGGTAGGGCTCCAGCCACATACACCCAGGCTGGCTGGTTTGAATCCAGCCCACTCCAGCTAAACATTGACAACTGCAACAAAAAAATAGCTGGGTGTTGTGGTGGGCACCTGTAGTCCCAGCTACTTGGGAGGCTGAGGCAAGAGAATCGCTTAAGCCCAGGAATTTGAGGTTGCCGTGAGCTGTGACTCCAGAACACTCTACCAAGGGTGACATAGTGAGACTCTGTCTTCAAAAAAAAAAAAAAGAAAGAAAAATCCCCTACATGGTCAACTTCAGAGGTACTATTGTATTTTTGCTAATTTAGTAGGTTGTTTTTTTGGTTTTTTTGATGTTTGCTTTGCAGAAGCTTTTTAGTTTGATGAAGTCCAACTTGTCTGATTAATTTTCTGTGCCTTTGGTGTGACATTTGAAAAAGCATTGCCAAATTCATGCCATGAAATTTTGCTCCCATGTTTTCTTATAAGATTTTTATATTTTTAGCTCCTTCATTTAGGTCTTTGATACATTTTGAGTTAATTTTTGTATAAGGTGATAGCGAAGTGTTCACCTTCACACTTTTGAATGTGGTATCTAGTTTTCCCAGTCATTTTTGTTGAGAAGGCTGTTGTTTCCTTTTTGGATTGTCTTGGCACCCTTGTTGGATATCATTTGACCATAGATACCGAGGTTTGTTTGGTCCATGTCTGTCTTTATGGCACTACCACACTATGTTTATTACTGTAAGTTTTGAAATCAGGAAGTGTATGTCTCTAACTTTGTTCTTCTATTTCAAGATTGTTTTTGCCATTCAGGAGCTTTTATTAATTTTAGGACGTATTTTTCTATTTCTGAAAAAAATGGTATTTTGATTGGGATCTCATTTAAAAATTGCACTAGGTAGTATTGACATTTTAATAGTGTTAAGTCATTTATTTCATCTATGAACTTAGGATGTCTTTCCATTTATTTATGTCTTTAATTTCTTTCAGCAATGTTTTATAGTTTTCATCATGCCAAGAAATCACTTCTGTGGTTAATTCTTAAGTACTTTATTCATTTTGATGGTATTGTAAATCTAATTGTTTTGTTAATTTCCTTTTTGAATTCTTCATTTGTGGAGTATAGAAATGAAACTTATTTTTGTATGTTAATTTTGTACCCTGCTTCTTTGCTTAATTAATTAATCAATCATGGAATCCTTGGGATTTTCTACGTATGAAACCATGCCATATGAAAACATATAATTATACTTGTTCCTTTCCAATTTGGGATGACTTTTATTTCTTGTTCTTGTTTCTGTTGAGCACTCAATACTTTGTTGAATAGAAGTGGTGAAAGCAGGTATCCTGTCTTGTTTCAGATCCCAGAGGAAAAGCTTTCAGATTTTCACCATTGAGTATAATGTTAGCTATGGGATGTTCATATATGGTATGACTTTATTGGCATAATTCCTTTTTATCCCTAGTTTGTTGAGTGTTTTGATGATAAAGTGGCATTGAATTTTTTCAAATGCTTTTTCTGTGCCAGTTGAGGTGATCTTGTTTTTTTCTTCTTTGTGTTAACATGGTGGATTGCGTTGTTTTTCATTCTTACATTCCAGGAATAAATTCCACTTGGTCCTCATATGTAATCCATTTAATATGCTGTGGAATTCAGTTTGCTGGTATTGTGTTTTTTTTGAGGCTTTTGCACCAGTGTTCATAATGGGTATTAGTCTACAATTTTTTTGGAGTAGCTTCATCTGACTTTGGTATCAGAGCAATGCTGGCCTCATAAAATGTGTTGGAGTTCCCTCCTCTTCAATTTTTGGGAGAAGTTTGAGAAAAATTTATATTCTTCAAATGTTTCATAGAATTCATGAGTGAAGTCATCAGGTCTAGAACTTTTCTTGCTGTGGAAGTTTTTTATTATTGACTGAACACCTGACTAGCTATAGGTCTATTGAGATTTTCTACTTTTTTGTGATTCAGTCTAGGTAGATTTTGTGTTTCTAGATATTTGTCCATTTAATCTAGATTATTTGATTTATTGCCACACAATTGTTCATATTACTCTTACTATCTTTATTTCTCTAGTATTTCTAGTAATAGTGCACTTTTATTTTGGATTTTAGTGATTTGAGGCTTCTCTTTTCTTTCATAGTAAATCTAGCGAAAAGTTTGCCAGTTTTGTTAATCTTTCAGAGAACCAAATTTTGGTCTCATTGATTTTTTTTTTTCTGTTATTTTTCTATTCCCTATTTTATTTATATCTGCTCTAATCTTTATTTCCTTCTTTCTTCTAGCTTTGGGTTTATTAATTCTTTGTCTCATTCCTTAAGTTTGAAGTTATATTGTTGACTTGAGCTCTTTTTTTCTTTTGTGATGTATAAATTTCCCTCTTAGTACTGATTTCTCTATATCCCATAACTTGGTACACTGCATTTTCATTTGTTTCTAAGTATTCTCTAAGTTTCCTTGTAATTTCTTCTTTAAGAATTTTTTTTTAATTACCACAATTTTCTGAATTTTCTAGTTTTTCTTTTTTGATTGATTTTTAATGTTATCCTGTTATAAAACAGTGGTTCTCAACCTTCCTATTGCCATGACCCTTAAATACAGTTACTCATGTTGTGGTGACCCCCAACAATAAAATTATTTTAGTCGCTACTTCGTAACTGTAATTTTGCAATTGTTACGAATCGTAATGTAAATATCTGATATGCAGGATGGTCTTAGGGGAGGCCCTGTGAAAGGGTTGTTTGACCCTCAAAGGAGTCACGACCCACAGTTGAGAACCGCTGTTATGGAAGATACTTATATGATGTCTATTAAAATTTTATTGAGTGTTTGTGGCCTAAAGTCAGTCTATTCTGGAAAATTTCCTACGTGCACGTGACAATAATGTGTATTGTGGTGCTGTTGGAGAGAGGGATTTGAATATGCTTATTAGATCTTGTTGATTTGCTACATTGTCCTGTCATCTGTTTTCTTACCTATATTCTGTCTGGTTGTTCTGTACATTACTGAGAATGGGGTATTGAAGTATCTATTATTTTAGAATTATTTTTTCCTTCAATTCTGTCACTTTTTACTCATATTATGGGATAAGGTGTATAAATCATTATAATTATTATTGCTTCCTAATGCATTGTACTTTTATTAATATATAATGTCTTTGTCTCTTAAACTTTTAAAAATTATATTTAGTTAATTTTGTCTGATATTAATATACTTACCCTTACTCTTTTGTTTATTACTTGTGTTCAGTATCTTTTCCCATTTTGTCTCTCAATCTGTTTTGGTTCTAAAAATGAGTCTCTTGCCAGGTGCATTAGCTCATGGCTATAATCCTAGCATTCTGGGAGGCTGATTGGGAGGATCACTTAAGCTCAGGAGTTCAAGATTAGCCTAGGCAAGAGCAAGACCCATCTTTATTAAAAGTAGAAAAATTAGCCAGGCATTGTGGTAGGCACCTATAGTCCCAGCTATTTGGGAGTCTGAAGCAGGAGGATTGCTTCAGCCCAGGAGTTTGAGGTTGCTGGGAGCTAAGCTGAGGCCATGACATGCTAGCCTGTGCAACAGAGTGAGACTGTCTCAAAATAATAAAAATAAAATGAGTCGGCAGCGCCCATAACTCAGTTGGCAGGGCGCTGGCCACATACACCGAGGGTGGCAGGTTCAAACTCGGCCTCAGCCAGCTAAAAATAATGCAACTGCAACAACAACAACAAAAATAGCCAGGCATTGTGGCAGGTGCCTGTAGTCCCAGCTACTTGGGAGGCTAAGACAAGAGAATCGCTTAAGCCCAAGAGCTTGAGGTTGCTGTGAGCTCTGACGCCACAGTATTCTACCCAGGGCAATAGTTTGAGACTCTGTCTCAAAAATAAATAAATAAAATAAAATGAGTCTTTTGTAGATAGAATATAGTTGATTATGTTTTTCTCATACGTTCTGCCAATCTGTCTTTTGATCAGATAACCAATTTACATTTAATGTAATAAGTGAAAAGAAAAATTGCCATTTTGCTATTTATTTTCTAAATGCCTTATAATTTTTTTGTCACTCATTTCCTGCCTGACTTTTGTCTTTAGCTGATATTTTATAGTGAAACTTTGTAAGTCCCTTTTAATTTTCTTTTGATTATATTCTAGAACTATTTTTTTGAGGGGGGGTGTAGTTGCCATAGATGATTATATTTAATCCCCTAAAATTACAACACTCTAGTTTCAATTTGTAACAATTTACCTTCAGTAGCATACAAAATTGAGCTTCCATACAGCTCCATTTCTGCTTCCTTTCAGTTGTTATTATAAAATTACATCTTTATGCATTGTGTGTTCAAAAACATAGGCTAATAATTGTTTTTTTTTAAATGCATTAGCATCTTAAATCATGTAGAAAACAAAAAGTGGAGTTACAAACCACACTTAAAATAATGTTAGCTTTGATAATTGCTCATGGATTTATCATTTCCCAGAAATCTTTATTTCTTAATACAGCTTCAAGTTACTGTCCAATGTTTTTTCATTTCAACCTGTGTAGGACTCCTTTTAGCATTTCTTGAAAGTCAAGTCTAGTGGTAATGAAATCCCTCAGCTTTTGTTTATCTGAAAATGTTTTAATTTCTTCTTCCTTTTTTAAGGACATTTTGCTGGATATATAATTATTGGTTGACAGCTGTGTTTTTGTGTGTGTGTGTGTGTGTGTGTGTGTGTGTTTTCTTTTAGGACTTTAGATATATCTTCTCACTTCCTTCTGTCCTTTAAGGACTCTGATGAGAAATCTGATACTTTGAGGATTCTTTGTATGTGACAAGTTGCTTCAAGATTCTTTTTGTCTTTGCCTTTTGCTAGTTTGATTGGAATCTGTTTTTTTCTGTGAGTCTCTGAGTGTTTCCTACTTGGAGTCCATTGAAATTCTTGAATATTTAATGTGTTAGCAAATTTGAGACATTTTTGATTACTTTTTCTTCAAATAATCTCTCTGTTCTTTCTCTTTTTTGCTGAGATTCCCAGTGTAAATGTGTTGGTTCACTTGATGGTATCCCACAGGGTTGTTAGGCTTTTTACTTTGATTTTCTTTCAGTTTTTCTTTCTTTTCCTCAGGCACAATATATACCGTTGTCCCATCTTAGAAGTTCACTGATTGTTTCTTCTGCCTGCCCAGATCTGCTTTTGAATCCCTGTAGCACCAGCATTTCTTTTTTTGCCTTTTCTGTATTTTCACATCATTTCTTGACATTGTTTGTATCTTTCTTTAGATTTTTGAGCATCTTTAATTTTTTTTTTTTTTTTTTAGAAAGAGTTTTACTATGTTTTTCCCTTGCTAGGGTGCTGTGGTTTCACAGTTCACACCAACCTCCCAACTCTTGGGCTTAAGCAATTCTCTGACCTCAGCCTGCCAAGTAACTGGGACTACAGGCGCCTGCCATAACAACTGGCTATTTTTTTTTTTTTTTTTTGCAGATACCATTGTTGTTTAGCAGGCCTGGGCTGGGTTCGAACCTGCCAGCTTGGTGTATGTGGCCAGTGCCCTATTTGGGCACTGAGCCTTTGAGCATCTTTAAAAATATTCATTTCATTTTCTTTTCTTTATTTGTTTTTAAAATTACTGAATGCTTCACCAATTTGAATGTTATCCTTGAGCAGGGGCCATGCCTCCCTGTATTTTTTTCCAACTTTTTAGCATCTATGCTGCCAGAGCAAACATGTTGTTTAAAGTCTATGTCCAGCACAGTGGCTCACACCTATAATCCTTGCACTTTGGGAGGCCGAGGCGGGTGGATTGCTTAAGTTCAGGAGTTTGGGACCAACCTGAGCAAAAGCAAGACCCCACTCTACTAAAAAATAGAAAAACTGAAGCAAGAGGATCACTTGAGCCCAAGAGGAGAGGTTGCTATGAGCTACAACACCACAGCATTCTACCCAGGGCGGCATGTCGGTTGAGACTCTATCTCAAATAATAATAATAATATAATAAAGTCTATGTCTAATAAGTCTGCTATCTGATCTTTCTCAGGGACAGTTTCTGTTCATTTACTTTTTCTCCTTGAATGACTTACACTTCCAATTTTGTGCTATTTTACTTGTATTCCTTATGACTTTCTGTTGAAAAAAAAAAAAGGAATTTGAATCTTAATGGTACTTATGGAAATCAGATCCTCCCCTTTCTCTAGAATTTGCTGGGGTTTTGTTTGTTTCTTTAATTTTTCAGGGTATTTCTGTCCTGGAAATCCAGCTTACAGTATAAATGGAAGATCTTCTCAGCCTTGTTTTTTCTCTGGGCATGTGGAGTGACTGTCTGAAATCCCCGTATACACGGTTCCTTTCCAATGTTACCAACTTTAGATGTCTGGCTCCTAAAAGGCTCCTAAAATAACTTTGAATCTTTAAGTCTTCTGGAAACTATTTCAGCTGGTGGAGGTTGCAACAGTGATGGCCTGCCCCTGTGTTGATATATCCATGATCAGAAGCAGCAAGTAGCAATCAGAACATAGATTCCTGGTATTTGGAGGACAAGGAAGGTCCTTTTTGCCAGCCTTGACTCCTACAAGCTGGATGCAGGCTGCTCCAGGAACATGTGCATGGCTGGCTGCTGTGGAGGTCAGGGATGTGTAGCTACAACTGCATTGATTGCTAAAATTGGCTCATGCTAATTGTGATTTACCATCCAAACCTTCCCTAAGGAGCTGACAACCTTTGCAGTGACTCCGTAGTTCTAAAATTGTTCCACCAGATAGAGTCTGTCACTACATTTGTTGTCTAGGTGGGGAGATGGGTTCCTTGTGCTTCTTACTCTGCCATATTTATTTGACTAATTATTTATTATAAGCTTTTTATATAATTTGAATTATGTACATTTATATATTTTGACAAAAGTAATTTAAAAATGTACTCTTGCAGCTTGTTTAAATCTTTTTCATAGTAACTCTTTAAAGCAAGTAAAGAATTACTAAAAATAGTGTTCTCAAATGTGAGTTATTAATGAATTCTGATTTTTTTTATATTGAAATTACTTCAAGTAAGGTAGAGTTAGAAAGATTTATATTCTAGATTATCCAAGTTCTGAGAGATTACCTCTCTGCTTTTGTCTATCCAATTTTTTTAGTTCTGCTTTCCAAATATCTATAGGCAGATTTTCCCATATCCCTTCGGAAAGTGCTGTTTTCTTGTTTTTTTCCCCCCACTTTTCCATTGTGTCAGACTAATAAGGCAATAAGCCAACTGTGGACATGAAATCCTTGGAAAGAGTGTGGAGGAAGAGGGAGGGGCAGTCATGGTGAATGTTTTCCTAAATAATATTCAAGTTTTTTGAGAGATTAGAACCTCCCATTCTTAAAATGCCATAATATGCCCTTTTAAGTAGATTGTTTAATTCTCCTGTAAGTCTCACTGTTGCCCACAGTGCTATATATAAGATATCAGAAAGCTCACATATTAAAGGAAATGCACCAAAAAAGTACGTTTTCACCATCTCTTGCTCACACCAAAATTACAGAAAAATAAAAGAAACAAGTTAGCGTTCTTGGTTTGCAGATGATATAAAGTGGCTCTAATTTACATAATCAGAAAGGCTTTTTTTTGGAAAAGTATTTGGTAGCTCATAGCTTAAGAACCAGACTTAGAAGATGTTTAAAAGCTTAAAAGCAAAGTATGGTCAGGAAGTTGCAACAAGAGCACTCTGCTTAGGTCACTGCTGTTTGGACACCTGATGTACTAGGTACTGCTCCCATGACTCAATACTGGTGACTCTGCTCATGAACTTTCAGCTCTTTTGGTGATCTCTATGGACAATCTCTGACTCTTCTGTACCTTGTCCTCACTCAATAGGATTCAGTGTCCAAAGCAAAAGGGCATAATTAGTATTAGCCCTGTACATGTGATGAAAGAAGGATGAGGAAAGAGATATCTGTTTCTAATCCCTGGAAATTATTTCCAAATTGGAATGGTATTTGATTGCTGAACAGACTAAAGATGACAAATATCCCCTATAAATTTTTCCTACTTTTATATTCCCTATCCTTTAAATCTTGTTTCCAATTACACCTACAATAAAAAGCTTCATATATTCTTTTACAAATTATTTCGTTTACCCACTTTAATAACAAAAATGCAAATAGGAACATACTGCACACTGTTCTATACCTTGCTTTGTTTCATTTAATGTATCTTAAGAATCTTCCATGTTGATACATATCTGATTCTTTTTTTTTTTTTTTTTTTTTTTTTTTTTAATTGAGACAGAGTCTTACTCTGTTGCCCTAGATAGAGAGAGCTTAAGAAAGTAAGCTCACAGCAGCCTCAAACTCTTGGGCTCAAGCGATTCTCTTGCCTCAGCCTCCCAAGAAGCTGGGACAACAGGCACCCGCCACAATGCCTAGCTATTTTTTTTGTTTTAGCAGGCCTGGGTCCGAGTTCAAACCCACTAGCCCTGGAAGCCCTGGTGCATGTGGCTGGGACCCTACACACTGAGCCACGGGTACCGCCAATATCTAATTCTTTTATTGTCTACCTTTTATTCTACTGTATGATCATGTCATAATAAACCAGTCCTTATGATGGATATTTTGGTTATTTCCAGTTGTTTGCCATTGAAAATAGTGTTCTGATAAATATTTTTGCACTTGTATTTTGGTGTTCTTTTCCAAGTATATTCTTAAGGTAAATTCTTAGCAGTGAAGTTGCTAGGTCCATTGCATAAACTTTTGCCTTCAAATATGGTATTTTGTATTCTCACCAACATATTTAAGTGCTTCTCTTCCCACTCCCACCAGCAAACTGAATATTATCAAATGTTAACTTTTTGCAATTTGTTGGCCAATAGTGGTATGCTATAATTTGATTTCATTTCTTTGTGAGGTCAAGCCTCTTTTTGATATATTGGCCATAGGTATTTTTAGGGTATTTGTGTATACTACATATATGTTTAGTGACCCTATCTTCAACCTGCTTTTCTTTTAGGTTGTTTGTTGTTTTTCTTAATGAACAATAAGAAAAAATTAAGGAAACTAGTTGTACTCTTTCTTCAATTTTATCATGACTGCCTCAGTTGCTATTTAAATTTTGTGATTACAAGATTCAGATGAAGCAGTGTATAGTATAAAGATATTGGTGGATCATCTTTTGGTTTGAATTATTGATTGCTATCTGCTGTACTAATATGTATAATAATAGAATATCAAAGATTTTTCTATTGATAGCTATTATATTAAGAAATATTCTTTTAAAAATAGCTTTGCTTAAATTAGCACATAGAAAATGCTTTTAATCCAGAGAAATGTTATGTACTCATTACTCCTGATTTATTGAATTAGAGGAATATTCTCTTAGAGAAGATGGAAGTAAAAGAAGAATTTAGGAATTCCTGCTTTTTTTCCCTGTCTCTAGCATTATACAGCTGTTTAACTTATGGAATTCTAATTTCTTTATTGTCTTACAGTCTCCCCTCCTCCAAGCCTTTTCTTTTGTTTTTACCATTTTGATATTCCTTTGTGTATGCTGCTATTAAATATATTCATCTGAATATTCTCCCACTCCTTTTTGCATACACACACCCTTTAAACTTGAGCTTAATGTAAATTCTCTGCAGCTATGTTGGTTGGTCTTAGATATTTCTGTTTTTCCTGATTTGTATTTGTAAAACTGGAATCTTTTGTTTTATATAGAATTTTAGGTTTTAAAGCTTCTAATCTCTTTTAGATTAAGTTATGAATTCTTAGTCTTAAACGAAGCTTTTGAAATCTGTTTTACTGATCTCTATCATATCTAACTATGCCAGTATTTCCTTCCTTGTCTGACGTGAACTCTAAAATTATATGAACACTTTCTCCCTGTTTCCTGGCATTTGCACTTCAAGTTGTTCCTCATTCTAAGTTAGAAATAGGGCTAAAATTGTAGTTTCTTTTTGCTTAATGACAAAAGAAAATGAAGTATATTAAGAATTTGTTAGAAACCTGCATATAGTTAAAAGTATTTTGGTAGATATTTTGACAGGTGCGAAGTCCCTGTTATTTACTGTTTCTTTCATCTGTTCCAATTTTATGCTCTATTCTAAGATTATATCCATTTCTACTACCTGAGGAGACATGTGTATTGTGCTTCAGTGGATTTTTTTTTTTTTATATATAGATATGTAGCAGGGGTGTCTAACATGCAGCCTGTGGGTCCCTTGTTGATTTTGTGAGGACTTATTTTGCTTGTGTATGGTGTCAGATATTCTATCACAAAAAGTTGGCAAGGACCTTTTTTGCTAATCAGCTTTCGTTAATTTTGTTACCGTGAGGCCCAAGACAACTCTTATTATTCCAGTGTGCAAGAAAAGAAAAAGGGTCAGACACCCCTGTAAGAGCTCTATCCAGTTGGTAGCCACAAGCTACATGTAGCCATTATATTTAAATTTAAATTCGTTAAAAAAATAAATTTACTTATTTGCATTAGCTACATTTCAAGTGCTCAAAAATAGTAGCGTGTGGCTAGGGACTACAGTATTGGACAGCATGGAGACAGAACATTTTCCTGTTGGATAGTGCTGTTCTAGGCAATTGATGCTATTCTGCTTTTCATTCCAAAATGTTTTAATTTCTGACGATAATGTATTTCTTTTATTTCTTTTCTCTGTTGTTAATCAAAAGAAATTTGAGATTTGTTTGAATGTAGGCTACAATTTTAGAAACTGATACTTACAAATTAATTTTTGAGGTACAATTTGTATGTAATAAAATACCCATTTTAAACTTAAAGTTTACAGGGCTTTCACACACAACACCCATGTAAACACCACCAAATTAAGATTTAGAACATTTGTTTTATAAAAAGTTGCTTTCTATCACTGTAGAAAGTTTTACCTGTACTATAATCGAATTTCGTATTAGTCATAATATGTGTACTCCTTTTGTCTTCTTTCTTTTAGCGTAATATTTTTGAAATTCATCTCTTATATCAGTAATTTTTATTGCTAAATAGTATTCCTTTGTATAAATATAACACATTTATCAATTATGGTAGACATTGGAGTTATTTTCAGTTTGTGTTTATTATGAAGAAAGCTTCTATGAGCATTCATGTACAGAAGTTTTGTGGACATACTTTTTTATTTCTGTTGGTTAAATACTTGTGAATAGAATGTTGAGTCATATGAATCTATCTAAGCACAGGAAAAAATTTTTATGACCTTTGGTTTAAAGATATCTCAGACAGACCATACATAATTTACCATATAAGAAAAAATGGACAAATTAGACTTCATCAACATCAAAACTTCTGCTCTTAGAAGACTCAATTAAGAAAATGGAGAAGCAGCCAGGTACTGTGGCTCACACCTATAATCTTAGCGATCTGGGAGGCAAGAGGATCGTGCCAAGAGTTTGAGGTTGCTGTGAGCTCTAACACCTTGGTACTCTACCCAGGGCAACAGAGTGAGTCTCCAAAAAAAAAAAAGAAAGAAAGAAAGAAATAAGGCAATCACAGTTTTGTAGAAAATATTTGCAATTTGTATATCTTACACAGGACATGAACCTGCTGTATATAAACTTTCTGAATTTCCTCAGTGAGTTATAGGTTCCTTCTTCGAATGTGTTCTTTTCCTTCCAGTTTTATGCCTGTTTAGAGAAAGTAGATTTTCTTAAATACTAGGAATCACTAGTTTGGAGCAGAATCATGAGTACTGTTCTTTTTTTTCTTTAATTTGAGGTGATGTAAGAGAAAGTACTGTGCAAATAAAGAGTTACAAGTCCATTTTCAATAAGATAGCTACTTCCCTTGTATTGAATATGTAACTGATAAAGTAATTCTGACAACTGGAAGGTGACCAAGAACCAGGTAAGGATTAGAATGTTGGAGCAGAGTTGAGGTGTTTTATTTCTTTTTAATGACCCAACTCTATGTATTAGTAACAGCAGTAATAGCTGTAGTTATACTAGGGTTCTAAGATTGATTAAGCATGAATACAGCAGGAGAAATATGTATGGTTACCAAATAGTAAGTTCGCTACAGGAAAATGCAACTATTTTGTTTTTTTCATTTACTAATTTTTCTTTTTCACCTTTCTTAGGATTAGTAGGAGCTGTCCAATGTCCGTTGGGCTGTTTTGTTAAAAGCTGCTTCTTTACCAAGTTTATTATGATGCTAGGAGTATTCATTATTGTGGTTGTCATTAACTTGGAGTTTTGTGTTACCACTGTGTCTACAGTAGTGTTTGTCACATAGCAAATGCTCAATAGATATTTGTTACATTATTTTTTTGAAAATATAGTCTGCCACACCTTTCTTCTGCAATCTCCAATCTTCTTTTAAGATCATTCAGTGGATTTTTTTCCTCAGATATTATATTTTTCAGGCCTAGAATTTCTGATTTTTATATTTTCTTCATCTTTGTTAAGACTTTTCATATTTTGATTCATTATAATTTTCCTTTACATTCTTGTATGTATTAATATTAACATCCTTTAACATCCTTTTCTGCTAATTCTAAAATCTAGTTCATCTTGGAATCTGATTGTATTGACTGCTTTTTTTCTTAGTAAAAAAAGTGACCTTAGTAGGTCACGTTTTTCTGCTTTGTTTAGTAAATTTTAATTATGTGTTGAATGTCATAGGGATTCTGGATTGTTTGTTCATTTTAGGGTGTTAAGTTTCATTTTGGCGGGCATTTAAATTAGTTGTTGATCTAGTATTGTCCTGGTTGGTGTTCTTTGTTAGGGCTGGCCTAATTCAGATTTGTCCTTTGTCCTACTGCATGGTCCTTACTTCCAAGGTGTGGCCTTTCTGGAGTCTCAGCTGAATATCTGAAGTGCCCAGGCTTTAAATCAAGGAGTGGAGTGTTTTTTTCTTAAGGATCATAGCTTATTTGCAACACTGTAGTATGATATAAAAATAAGTTAGAAATATACTTGTACTACTGTATAACACAATTTTTCATATTAAAGTTCATGAACTCTTTTTTTGTTTTTTCTTCATCTTACCACATATGTGTTTTAGGACTTCTTCCCAGTAGTTTTATTGTAATTTTGGTTACACTATGTATCAATATTGAATTTGTATGTGATTATATAAATACTATTCAGTTAAGCATTGTAGTATATTGGGACTGCTTTTTCCTGTATGTTTTCCCTGGAGTTGTAATTTTCTCTTTTTTCACTTGTTTAGTTTTCAGTGTTGTTAATTTTAATTAATAAACTTACCTTTAATTGTATAAACTTCAACATATTTGATCATATTTGGTATTATATCCATTTCACCTTCTTCAGAAGCCTTCTGATCTGCCTAATGTGCTTAATTGCTCTCTAGACTCTTATGTATGACTGTTTGAGATGTCCTTTCACCATCATTCTGGGAATTCTCTTTTCCTCTCCTGCAAGTTGAATTCTTCACTTCCTAGAACCTATTGTCATTTTTCATGGTTTCCCACCTTCATTTTGGTGAAACACATCTTTTAGTTAACTTCAAAAGTGTAATGAAACCAAAATTATTTGAATTTTGCCTATTTTAAAATGCCTTTAGTATATACTCACATTTGAATCATCTTGGTATAGAATTCTAGGGTAAGAATAATTTTTCCTCAAAATTTTTGCCCTATTATTTTTTAGCTCCTAGTGTTGCTGTTAAAAAAGGTAATGTCATTTTGCTTACAGATTATTTTTATGAAACCACTTTCTTCTCAGACAGCTTTTAGAATCTCTTATTTGCTTCATCAGTACTCAGAAATTTCACAAAGATATGCCCTTCTTTGGGTCTATTTTCATCAATTTTGGTAAGTACTAATGTACCCTTTCAGTGTGAAACCATGTCCTTTAGTTTGGAATATTTTTCTTGAGTTATATCTTTGATTTATTCTCATGTCTATGTGTCTGGAACTCTTAATCATGTGTTAAACATCCTGCACTCAAATGTTTTTTTTTCAGTCTTTTGTTTTTTATTTGCTTTATTTCTTAGCCTTATATATAGTCTTCTAATCCTTCTATTGCCTACCTCATTGGATTGGAGAATTAAACACATTATACATAAAGTGGTTAAAACAGTGGTTGGCATGTAGTAAGTGATTGTGTTAGCTGTAATTGTTGTTCAGTTTCTTAACTATCTTGAGGAAAAGGTCTTTGGTCTTTATTGTTTGACTTATTAGCTATACATGACCTTGGGCAAGTCCTATAAATCTCTTTGAGACCTGCTTTCTTCTTCTGTGAATAAGCTCTACCTCTCAGGTGTTTGTGAAGGTCTAATGAGAATATATATGTGAAAAACGTAACAAACTTTTTACAGAGGTAGTAGCTAGTTAATACTTGCATCTTTAAGTATCAAAAGTCTGATTTAACAGGATTATATTAAGAAGTATTTGCTATGACTTCCTTGAAAATCTGTGTGAACTAGGTAAACTTGAACTAAATGTTAAAGCTGCTTTTTAAAGAAATTATTTCTTTTCAGTCTTACATTAGATTAAAGACAAGATTATGAAAATATTCTATGAAAAGCTGTGTCTTTACTTCAGATTGTATAAATCTATGTAATGTAATAATTATATAAGAATGACATGACTACCAGCCTAAAAGCTTAAAAGATTTGATTATTTATTTGGATTAATAAATTGTTTGGACTATTTATTTATTTTTGCTTAAATGGTATGAGATGAGGAAAAATAGAATGTCTTTTGGTTTTTCTTGATAGTATTAATTTAAAATGTTAGCTCATTTTTGTTAATGGTGGCTTTTTGTTTGTTTTGTTTTAAGGTTTTTGGATTCAAAGCATAAAAACCATTACAAGATATACAATCTGTAAGTATGTTTTCTTATTTGTATGCTTGCATATATCTTCTAAAATAACTATTACGTATAAGTTATTTCCTTGTTAGAATGAGAGTTAAATATATACATTTTAACAGAACTGTATTCCTAAAGCAATTAATTCAAAAAGTCTGATTGAAAAACATTGTCTGATCATTGTTAGAACATTGTTAGATTTAGAAAGTGTAGTGGTGAGATAAAACAATGTTGGCATAGATTCATGTTACTTGATCTGCTTTAAATGACTTGGCATCTAGCCCATCTTTGAGCCTGTAACCATGTGGTAATTTGAAGTGTTATTCACAGGAGAGCTGCTGTTAAAGCATTAATGGCATCTTCCATGGAGGTATGCTCTAGAACAAATGTAATTTTGTTTATTCTGTGTCTCTAGGTCAATTAACTGAAAAGCTATCATTAGGATATTCTTTAGCTGTATATAAGAGAAATATGTTATCTAAAAATGTTGAATTGGGTGGTTTCTTTTGTGTGGGAAGGATTTTAAGGATTGCCCACTAGGTAGAGCTAGGTGACAATTGACTTTTTCTTTGACTTTGGGGGTAAAGATATGAAAAGTTAAAAAAATTAAAAAAAAAAAAAAAAAAAAGGAAGGAAGGAAAGAAGAAAATCTTCAATTATGAAGGTGTGGTTCTTTCCCGAAATACTGCCAATATTCTAAATTTTTTATTAAAGTTGGTAAAATAAAAAATTGAATGTTAAAATAGCACATAAAATGTTATTTTTCTACCTGGCCCTTATCTTTACCATGTGATACCTATAAATTATAAATAGGAAATTTTAAAATGGAAAGTTATGTATACTAATTCACTGTTAAAATGTTTCTGTTGAGTTTATTTGTAAAGTGTAAGAACAAGATTCTCCTCTCCTCTGTCTCTGGTGGGCATTTAAATCTTCACCAAAAAAGATGAAAGCTTCTTTGTGCCTTGTTGGCTTGCAGAGTGTTTTTTTTTTTTTTTAATCTTTAATTCAGTAATCTTTCTGTTCTTAGTGTACTTTCCTCAAAAGTACTGAGAATGACTAGATGCTGATGTTGTTACTCTTAGTGAGCTTTCACTCATTTTCTCAAATTCCTAAAGAAGCAAATGTTTGTTGAGTGCTTACTGCATTCTAGAAATTATAAAACATGTTGAGCATGGAGGTAAGATGTAATCCCTGTCCTCACGTAGCCTTATATCTAATGTGAAAGGTAGACAACATATTATAGAAGAAATATTATATTCTTGTATGGAAGAGAGCTGTGAATAGTGGAACTGGTAAATAGTAATTCTTTCACTAGCTCATAGTGAAAGAAGGTTTGATAAAGAATGCTTGTTTGAGCACAGGTGAAAGTAAGGGGTGATCCTCAGGAGAGGAAATGGATGGCATTGCAGGCTGAAGGAATGGCAAGTAAGGTTATTTGCATAATAGTGTTTAGATTTTAGAATATGGTAGATGAGTCATTATGATCAGATTGTGGTATATGTCTGGGGAGAATTACAGTGTTAATAGATAACAAGATAAAATAAAAGTTACAATAGAAACTTTATGTTTACGTGGGCCTAGCTTATAAATTGCCTGTGTATTTAGGGCGTCTTCCTCTTTTCCTCATGAACCTCTATGAGCCTCATCGCAGGAGTCATAATGTTTCTTTGGAGGCAAATAACTACCACAAAGCTGTGTACTTTTTGCACAACTAGATTCAGCCCAGTTAGATTTAAAAGAAAAAAAAAGGACAACTATCATAAGCTAGAATGCACTAAACAAGTCACTTAGACTTAGATTCTCAGTATTGAGCATTTAGAAAGTGCCAGAATGGAAGTTGAAAGATACTAAAGACAAATTCTCCTTTTTCAAAATGTTATTCTAGTATTACATATCCAGAGAAAGAGAAGGAAATTCTTTTCATTGCTATATGTATTAGCTTCCTGCTTCTAGAACTTAAGACTTAGACTCATACTATCAATATCGTAAGCCACTTACATTTTTATGGTTAAAATTGATGTTGGGGGATAGCCAGGGAACTTGACTGCCTATTTGTTTTTTTATTTCCAAACGTTAGACTGCAAAGTTAATGAACTATCTCTTTATTAGCTGAGTATAATTTGTTTGTTTTAACTTCCCCAAATTTTACTGGCTTAGAAGTTTCTAGAACTACCAAATTGTAACATGTTTTGGTTTCTGATGTCACTTTCTCATCTTCTCTACCTTCTTTCTGCCCCTGTTAATATTTCTGATTCTGGTGAGTCTGGCAAGCAGCAGATGTTTCTATTTTATTTATTTTATTTTTAGGATTAGAATTCCATGTGATGTAAATATCTTTGCAAACATACAAATTTGAACATCTGAAAATATTTATGCTAGGCATACCTATAATTAACAGTGTGTTAAACTTTTCATAGGAATTATGGTATATATGGATAAAGAAGAGTTGTTAATGTGGACTTTCTAATAATTTAACTGTATCTGTTTATATCTCTGTATTTTTTCAGGCATTTAAGAAGGGACAAAATTAGTTCCATAACATTAACCAGATTTAGGCATACTGATAGTTAATCAGTTTGTTTTCTGCATATATATTTCATTTTTGTTTCTTTCATACAATCTGCACTCTAATAAAAGGGATGAGGGAAGAAGGGCAGGTCGGGAATAAAGGCAAATACAGTTTTTTTTTTGAGGAACTTAAGTATGCACTGGATACTAATTTTTAAAAGGCATTATACTGCATATTCTATTTGACATACTCTTCATCATTTTGTGGTAAACCTTTATTTAGCTATTATTATCTATTAAGTTTTCTTTTGAAAGGTAGGAATAGCTTCATTGAAGAGAGCAAAGAAGAGACCTATCTACCTTCCTACCTAATTCTGTAGCAAGTCTGCAAGTCTCACTTCTCTGGAAGCTTTTCCTATTAATCTCATCCCTTCACTTTGTCTATTAATTCATAAAAACTTGTTTGCAATGCTTCTTCATTTCTCTGATCTCATATAAGCAAGTATGAGGTAATGATGAAAAAAGTAGTATCTTTTGAGTGTTAGTTATAAGGAAATATAAATGGGTAAGCCCTATTTGCCATTTGTGTATCCTTAATTTCAGTTTGTTGAGAGACTTATGACTAACATACAACAACAATTGTTAAAAGAATGTGTGTGTGTGTGTGTGTGTGTGTGTGTGTGTGTATAAAGAGGACATTTATCAGACAAGTTTTTAATTAAGAATGTCTTCATCCTTACCCTGTCAGTTCTGCCCCTGAGTTCATTTATCATTACCAGTCCCAGCATATGCACACCCGTATTCCCTATGCTTATCTGTAAAGGTTTTCCTAACTTTTTCTTATTTTCAATTGTCACTGTTGTTTCTGTCTTTTGTGATAAATACTGCTGGGAAGGCTGGCTTTGGCAAAAATTTATTATTGCTTTTGTATAGAAAGTTTTTGTACATTTTGTTAAAAGTGGAATTATGGAGTAGTAGTAGAGAAAAAGTTTGACTTTTGTAATTAGAGATGCTGAGCTTTAATATTGGTTCTTTGATTTACATATTGTGATTTGGAGCAAGTTTTTAAATGTTCTAAATCTCAGCTTTCTCATAAAATGAGGAAAACATTAACTATTATCACATTTGTGAAGATGAAACAAAAAACATGGAAACATCTCTGTAAGGTGTGTGCATGTAGTAGACACTTAGGGGTCATTATTTGCACTTTGCTTCTAAATACTTCTCTTAACAGTAATATTTGAGAACCATTTTATGAGGGAGAGCTTAAGCAATATTTACAAACCAGACATTCTGAGATCCTGAGAAAGTGTGGGAATTTTAGAGAACTGAAGCTGCTCAAAATTGTGTTTATTTTCTGTTGTGCTGTCATAAGACCAGCTAATTAGATTCTGTCTTTTAGCCCTACAACTCTCTCCTACCTTCTAAGCCTTTACATTATTCCTTATAAAATAATTATGAATTCTTCACAATTCTTAACTATTGACCATTTTTCCTCTTTAGTATGTACCAAATAAAGTATAAAATGTGAGCATTTTCTTGGCCAGTCCTCTTTACCTGTCATATTTTTCATATTAGCGGGTATGAAATTATTTAGCAAGGACACATATATGTGCATATGTCATAATTAAATAAATTTTCCTTCTGGCAAAGCTTAATATACTAACTTATATCATGCTAAAAGGAAACAAACTTGTTTTGGGTGATAATAGAAAGTTGATTTATTTCGGTTCTGGCCAGTTAGAACCAATGAATTGCAATTTGTTTATAATTAGTTCAGCCTTCATTCAGAGTTGGTTTTGAAACTCTATAAAGTAGAGAAACTATGTAGATGTTTTCAGAGTGTCTAAATGTATAATACAAGTCCACAATCACTTTTTTGAAACTCTTGGGGCCAGATACCTTTCAGTAGTCAGAATTTTTCAGTTTTCAAAGTATATATATTACATAAACACCACAGTGGGGTTTGGGACAGTACATAGAATGAAATGGGTTCACTGAGTGCATCAATTTAAGACTGTATGCAGTCGCATAATCTCAGATCAGGATTTGCTGACATTGAGTCTGTCATAAGCTTAGAAAATGTTAGATGTTTTGAACTTTCAGAATTTTGAAATTGGTTAAGGAACTTATGAACCTGTATTGGTTTTTAAAATGCTACGTTTTTATTTTAAATAGCTTTAAAATTTTTGTTTTCATTAGTAGTTGGAGTTACCAGGATGCTACTGACCACTGCTGATATAGAACCTCTTTCCGTGCCTTTTAATGTTTATAAACGTGGCCAATAAATTAATTAATTAAAGCCAGTGCACAATGGCAAACATGACTATTAAAAGGACAAATACTGACACATTTTAGTAATGCAAAATAAGCATTTTACTATTCTATATTAATTTTATTTTTTTTTCATTACTTCAGACTTTAATTAAAACTTGTAACCTGACAGATTATTGAAAAAGATGAACTTTAGCTTTTCAAAAAGGAGAAAGATCTGGCTTTAAAAAATTTAGTGAGCATATGTACAAGTAGATTAATGTCATTCAGTTTTCTTTACGTTTCTTTTACCCTTCTGCTTTTACTGTTTTTAACATACATCTTTTTGAAGAATAGTTTGAGAATTGTATGTGCTCGACTCTGAGGTAAAGATAATACTGAAAATAGTTGTTTATATTTTCTTGTGAAATGAAAAATAGATTCCTTAAAATAGCATTCAACCTACTAAAAAAAAAAAGAAAAGGAAAAATACATCCCAATAACCCGCAAAATTTCATAGAAGAAATTTGAAGGTATGGATACAGCTGAATTTGCGGTATTTCTTATTAATAGCATCACAGGTTTTTTCTTTTTAACATAAACTTTTAGTAGCTATATCGCAAGTTTTGTAAGCAAATGTATAGACTCTTGGTTGTATACGCTTAACCTTTTAAGACTCAGTTTCTTTAATTATAAAATGAGGCTAACAGTATCTACTTCATAGAATTCTTGAGATTAAATGAAATAGTGAATATAAAACACTTAGCAAAATGCGTGACACGTTATAAAAGTTCAGAAAATGGTTTGTTTACATTGATACTCCCTCCTCCAAGTACAAAAGGTAACTTCATATCACATTTAAACTTTTCTTTTAGATGTGCTGAAAGACATTATGACACCGCCAAATTTAACTGCAGAGGTAGGTATATATAAATGTGTTGTAAAACTTAAAACCAATGGACTATATCATAACAATAATGAATCCTCTAGATTATGGAGGTATTTATCTTAAGAATGGTCTTAGATAATTTGAAAAAAGTTTAATTTTGCTATTGTACTTTTGGAACAAGTATCACATAAACCTGTTAATATTGTCAGGAAGATTAAAGTTCAGAATAGCTGCAATTCCTAGATTCACAATAGAGTAAGGAGAGAGTTTACCTATTATTTGAGGCAGTTGGAGTAACAGTGATTATAGAGAAGAAGCAAAGCTGCTTAACTCTTACGTGTTGAGCAATGATACAAAAGTTGAGAAAGAAAATTATAAGAAATACGAATAAGAGGAGCTTGATAGATGAGAATAAGGATCTGCTTTATAAGAGCTTTACTATAGATAGAATAAATTCTATCTCAGGGCCTACAAAAACTTCTATCTGTGGAACCCTCAAAGCATGAGAGAACTGAAGAGTTGAGAATCTTGGCAGATGCTGTATGATAGACAAAAGGAGAATACCGGTGCCACGAGCTAGTGTGGGATATGTTTGCCATTGATCTGTCCTAAAAAATCTAGAAGGGACTTTCAAATGGATGTTTTGAGAATTCTAAGTCACTGATGATTGAGATTGAATATAGATTCACTAAGAATGATTCTTTTTTGGTGGATTTAGGCTGTTGCTTGCTAGGCAAAACATGGCTTTTGTTGAGGTTTATTTACCTTTAAATAGATGTGTAGCAGACTTTCATGAATTTTTTTTGTGTGCCACTGGCAAAATGAAGATGGAATGATGGTACTGTTTGTTAGATACTAAGTGAAAACTGTCCTGCTGAATACCTACCATGGTAGTTGTTGACCTGAAGAGTTTTTCTATCACACCAAAGGACTTCACTGTATTTTGTACCATGTATTATGTGACTTTAAGATATAAGACATACTTTTCACATATTTAGGCAACACTGTAATTAGTATATTAGTTATTTTTAAGGTGCAGCCAACATGGATACTAAGAAAATTTAATGGTGATATAGCTAAAATCCTATTTTTAGACAGGTTTTTAAAAACCTCAACTCTGACTATAGAAGAGAGAAGTCTTAGATTCTTAATAATTCACGTGAAAAGATCTGAAACTTCATTTGATGAACTTTACCACGATTTTATACTTTCTACAAGTAATTTTTTCCAGCGTCATTTGTAAATGCCTTTAAAGTCATATGTGTATAAGGCTAACATTTGCAGGACTACTTTTAAGTAGCACATTTAGCAATTTTATTTTATGGTATATTAAATGCAAGTTTTCCTATAGTTGAGTCTATGAGTAATTTATAATTTCTTTGGAATATGTTTTGTGAAGATACAGTATTATAAATTTTATTATTGTTTCTGTTAGAAAATGCATTGAGAGTCCTGACAAAAGACCATGTCACATTTCTTTTTGAGTTCAGCTCTACTTTTGACATGTTTTGACCTGTGTTACCTGTCTGGATAGTATAAATTCCCAAAATTTATGCTCCTACGTAAAGTACAGAAGTAATACTTGACTTCCCTGTCTAATGAGTACATTTAAAAGTTAGTGAGAGGTAAGATTCTCTATTCAAAAATTAGAACACGAACAGGCAATAAATTATTTTTCTCTGAAATCTAGTTTTTAAATACATTTGTTAAGTTAATTTGCAACATTTCTAAAGTTAACTTACTTTTAATTAAAAATTCAGGAGAGATTTTTTTCTTATTCTGAGGTTATCTTTTTGCCACAGTTGCACAGTATCCTTTTGAAGACCATAATCCACCACAGCTAGAACTTATCAAACCCTTTTGTGAAGATCTTGACCAATGGCTAAGTGAAGATGACAATCATGTGGCAGCAATTCACTGTAAAGCTGGAAAGGGACGAACTGGTGTAATGATTTGTGCATATTTATTACATCGGGGCAAATTTTTAAAGGCACAAGAGGCCCTAGATTTCTATGGGGAAGTAAGGACCAGAGACAAAAAGGTAAGTTATATTTGATATTTTTCCTTTCCTTTTCCTAAATCTAAGTTTTGTTGGAAAAGAGATTTTGGTATTGTTTTTTCTTCAGCTTTATTGAAGTACATAATTAACAAATAAAAATTATATATATTTACAGTATATAATGTGATGTTTTGATATATCTATAAATTGTGAAATGATTACCACAATCAAGCTACTTAACCTATCTGTCACCTCATGTAAATGTTCTCACTGCTCCTGTACCTGTGGTAAGAACATTTAAGACCTCTCTTCAGCTTTCAAGTGCAATAAAAACATTATTATTAGCTATAGATCTAATAGATCTCCAGATCTCACTCATCTGACTGAAAGTTTGTGCTATTTGAACGTTTCCCTATTTTCCCACCGGTCCCTGGAAAACAAATTTCAAAAAGATAATTAATAATCTTTATTTCTTCTAAATTTTTTAGTCCCTCAATTTTTCTAGGGGCGAACAAGTGATTTCATTCCATTTTTCTGTTCATGCTACCATTTTCATATCATGCTAGCAAATCTTGCCCATTAACTATATTACAAATTTAGTCTTACGAAATCCTTCTAAAATAGCATTTTAAAAAGCATATTGATCAGAAAGTTAGCTTTATATTTGTGAAGCTTGCTTGACAATTGAATGCCTTTGGATAATAACTCAAATTCCATTACCTAGTAAATACAGTATGGTCCTTTTATAATTCATAAACATTTTTTCTTCAATATGAGTATTCATAAATGTAGTTCAAAATAGATTAATCAAAAATTATCTGACTATTCGAAAATAAAGACTTTAAAATTAGTGACAAATTTAATTTGTGTAGTATATTTGAAAGCAAGAGGCAAACTCTTGTGAGAACTTTCACAATGATTTTCAAGGGATCTATTTCTTTGGATATTAAGTATTGCCAATCATGTTAACATTTAATACAAAGAGATTTTGTACATTTCTCCCATTTCTAAGAAGGGCAAAACTGAAACCACTCTAAGTGGGTGGAACTCAATTACAGAGTTTTAAGGAGGAAGACATCATCACTTTTGTGGGGGGTTTTTTGTTTTTTTTTTTTTTTGAGACAGAGTCTCAAGCTGTCGCCCTGGGTAGGGTGCCATAGCATCGTAGCTCACAGCAACCCACTCTTGAGCTCAAGGGATCCTCTTGTCTCAGATTTTCTATTTTTAGTAGCGACAGTGTCTCACTTTTACTCAGGCTGGTTGTGAACTTGAGCTTAAGCAAATCCTCCTGCCTTGGCCTCCCAGAGTGCTAGGATTACAGGCGTGAGCCACTGCACCTGGCCAAGACATTATAATTTTATGTGAAAATTTTATTCTAGTTTTAATAGTTTTTGTAATCAGGAAGGTTCTATAACAGATTGAGCAAATTCTTAATTCAACTTCAGAAATGGAGGTGATCATATCCATCATTTTAAGATGTGTAATTACATTGATTTCTTGTTCCTTTACCCCTTCCTCATTTCTTATTTTCTAGCCCTTTGTCTTTGTGACTTTTTTGAATTAAATATAAGATGCCAATATACTATTTATTGGTTTTAGTTTACAAAATTGAATCTTAGTGTGTAATTTTGGTAAATGTTGAAAATTATGGTAGATTGGTCTACATTTCTGCATACTGTTTGCACCCTGGGATGATTGCACTAGAATGAATTATAGAACTGAGGATCTGAAGATGTTTACTTTGGTTTATGCTATCATCATCTGGAGGGAAACAATTGCTTTTGCTGATTAAAAGTATAGAAAGTAAATTGTCCTTCATGCAAGTGAATAAATGTAGGGCAGCACTAGGAAAGGAGATTGATGGGAAGAAAAACAGAGAAATGGATACAATTAAAATGTAATAGCAAAGGTAGTAGTAGAAATTTAAAACAAGGTTGATGAGCAGAAGACATTTTAGTAGTTAGAAAAGAAATTAGTCAAAAAATTTTTTACTAAAATAGAAAAGATTATCTAATATAGAGTGAGAATACTTGATTTAACATCTTCATGTTATATACCTTTTAAAAATATGATGAAAGGGCCAGGCACAAGTAGCTCATGCCTATACTCCCAGTGCTTTTTGGAGAACCAGGCAGGAAGATAACTCGAGGCCAGGAGTTCAAGACAAGCCTGGGCAACATAGTGAGACCTTGTCTCTGCAAAAAATTTTAAAATTAGCCACACATGTTGGTATGTGCCTAAAGTCCTAGTTACTTGGGAGGTTGAGGAGTATCACTTGATCCCAGGACTTTGAAGTTACATTGAGCTGTGATTATGCCACTGCACTCTAGCCAGGGCAACAGTAAGACCTTGTCTCCTAAAAGAAAAAATGGTAAAAGCTATAAATGTTCTTCTAGATATACATAGTGTACATAAACAAAATTTTGCTTATAGTATTTCTTGTACTGAAACTTACTTTTTTAAGCATAGAATGTAATAAGAACCTTCATAAGAATTATGTCACACTTTTCAAGGCAAAAACCAGTGCCCACTACTTGAAAGCAATGAATAAGTCTAAGTGGTACAAATTAACCAAAGTTAAGCTTTTCATTCCGCTTAGTAGTAAATTTTAATGAAAGAATTACCAATATTTAACTTTTAAAATAACAAGTTGAAACTATACCATTTGTTTTGATTTTGCAAATTTTATCTCCTCTTTGATATGAATTTTGACTTTGGTTTTAGTGAAAACAAACCCTGAAAACCCTATTTCATGAAAATGTAAATGGAATCTGTACATTCTTTTGCCCAGTGAAAGTAGGCTTGTGTCATCAAATAAGAATTCTCTTAAAGAGTTTTCAGGTAGGCTCGGTGCCTATAGCTCAGCGGCTAGGGCACCAGCCACATACACCTAGGTGGGTTCGAACCCAGCCCAGGCCTGCCAAACAACAATGACAACTACAACCAAAAAATAGCCGGGCATTGTGGTAGGTGCCTGTAGTCCCACCTACTTGGGAGGCTGAGGCTGAGGCAAGAGAATCGCTTGAGCCCAGGAGTTTGAGGTTGCTGTGAGCTGTGATGTCATGGCACTCTACCCAGGGCAACATAGTGAGACTCTGTCTCTCACACATCACACACACACAAGACTTTTCAGATAAATTCATATTGCATCATTTTGTTTGCCTTTAAGTTATTGAGATCGTCTTTGGCAAGATCCATTATCATTGGTGTTATGTTAGGAAGGAAAGGATTATGACTCCACATTTTAGTTTAATGTTGAAGAGTTAAACTCTTCACACTTGATCTTAGCCAAAAGGCCAAGAAGCAATTTGAAGAGTTAAACTCTTTAAAAATTTGTATTTTATCCATTGAACAGCAGTATTGAGCTATAGAATATGTCTTCTGAAAGCCAATGAATTTTTTTTTTTGGAGACACAAGCTGTCCCCCTGAGTAGAGTGTTGTGACATCACAACTCCCAGCAACCTCCAACTCCTGGACTCAAGTGATTCTCCTGCCTCTGCCTCCCAAGTAGCTGGGACTACAGGTGCCTGCCACAACACAACACCTGGCTTTTTTTTTTTTTTTTTTTTTTTTTTTGTTGTTGCGGTCATCTTTGTTTGGCGGGCCCCAGGCTGGAACCCACCAGCTCAGGTGTATGTGCCTGGCGCCTTAGCTGCTTGAGCCAAGCCAGTGAACTTCCATGTAGCAAAGAATTTCATAGTTGCTCCCATTTCTTAACAAAATCTCTTGAGAAGTCCTTGATTGAACATCTTGGCTTTTATAAATTTGGCAACTTTGCAACAGTAGGCTTTTTTTTTTTTTTTTAAATTAAATAACAAATCCTCTTACACAGGCTGTAATTCAAGGCTTGGCATTCCTAAGGGAGAATACTTTGACAATAGATAAGATTCCTTTCAGGATTGATGATAGAGACTTGTACCCCAGTACATACTAATGAAGAAAGCAGAGGGCAACAAAAACATGGAGAGCTTTTATCTCTACTTGTATCCTAGAACCACATGTCTTGCCAGACATTAAGGTGTACTATCTGTAGACTACTGAGGTTTCTTCAGAAGTTTTTTTGGCAAAGAAAAACTTTACCATTTTGAAACTGTCAGCGTTTTGTGAAGTTTCTGAAAAGGACTCCAAAATAAGAATTATTCTGACCAGGCCTGGTGGCTCATACCTGTAATCCCAGCACTTTGGGAGACCGAGTTGGGTGGATTGCCTGAGCCCACAAGTTCAAGACCAACCTGAACTAGAGCGAGACCCCCATCTCTAATAGTAGCTGGGTGTTGTGGTAGGTGCCTGTAGTCCCAGCTACTCAGGAGGCTGAGGCAAGAGAATCACTTGAGCCCCAAGAGTTTGAGGTTGCTGTGAGCTGTTAGACCACGGCAGTCTACCAAGGGCAACAAATTGAGAATCTGTCTCAAAAAAAACAAAAAAATGAATTATCCTTTGTGTCACATGCATGCATTTGATGAAAATTAGTCACTGGCTAAACTGAGAAGTCATACATGGAAAGGAATGGTATTTCCAATCTTTTCATAACCTGCTTCAGTGTTTATTTTTTTTTTATTTTTTAATAATGGATGAAAATATTTGATAGAAATACTATATCTCTCTTTTTTGTTTCAAGCTACAAATGTGTTTGTTACTGAAATACTTGGCCTTTACCATGGGTTTTGATTGTATGATATTTTGAGTTGGGACAAATAAAAGGTTTTTGTAATGGTCTAGGCTTTTTTAACTAAGCTGTACTCTCATATGTTCTCTCTTTTTTCTCTCTGTCTCCTTTTTATACACTCACCCACACTCTGATATAGGTGTTTCTTCAGAATAGTTAGCTATATACTGTGCTTATAGTGAGAACTTGCCATATAAGAAACACTTGGGATATTGCATCTCATCATGTTCAGGAATAAAAGGAAAGCTCAAGGATACTTAGACTTCATTATATTTTATTTTCCCTGTTACCAGTTCAAGTTAGATCGAAGAGTAGTCTCTATAATCAAAAATGAGGGCATATTTTAATTTGTCAGTGGGAAGATATCTAGTCTTCACAATCTGGTAATATTGTGAGTGTACTTCTAGAGGAGAAGAGAGAATATTTGATAAAATGGCAAGTTTTAGGGGATATTGTTGTAAATAGGGCCAGAGTGAAAAGATAGCAGGAGAAGTATTTATGAAAATAAAATGTAAAGCCTATAGCATCATGTGGTAAAATACAACAGTACCTACAACATCAGTAGAACTGCTCTAGGCACTGTGTATTCTCCATCCTCTTGATAGGTTAGAATCTCTCCCAAGTGGAAGGTAATGTACTAAAAGAAGTAAAAGGAGATCTGTACATACTGTTAAGGATGTATTTCGTAAAATTCTTATGTTTAGCTGTTAGATGAAGATGATCACTTTTAGCATCTTAGAGTCAAATCACTGAGATCTACTGTGCTTAGCTCATGCTTAATTATATACCTAGAACACGTTTTAGGTGAATTATTCACAGGATCCTAAAGGAGTATCCTAATGTGTTCCTACTTTTATCTCTGTGTTCATTTAAAAAATAATTTTATGAGCAGATACTGTTGATTTTATTTTACTAAATGGTAGTATTTGCATTTTAGGTTGAAATAGCATTAGCTAGATAGAATGAATAAGTCTATGGACAGGGTCCTGCCCCAGGAATGTTTCTTTTAAAATAGATAATAAAACAGGCCCAGAAAAGAGAAGTATTATGATCAATGTTATCCACATAGTTAAAACAGCATTCAGAGTAGAATTTGAGTTGTACACTACACTTGAATTTTTTTCTACACTATCAAGTCTACAAATCTTGGCACAGCAGAAGAATTTTGAGACTGTTCAGGATGATTAATCTCTGTCCAGGGTTAGGCTTTCCTACAGGGCTGTGTAATACTAAGTAGCTCTTATTTTGAAAGGTTCCTTAGTTTATACTCTCTCTTACAAGTGGTAGAGCATTTAATGACTGCTGATTAAAAGAGAATGAGGGTTTATTGAGGCTGTTGGTCTTGAAAGTATAATGCTGCAGTCTCTATTAAAATCTTTGAAATTTAGGGTAGCGCCTGTGGCTCAGTGTAGGTATGTTGCCGGCCCCGTACTGAGGGTGGCGAGTTCAAACCCAACCCTGGCCACACTGCAACAAAAAAGTAGCTGGGCATTGTGGTGGGCACCTGTGGTCCCAACTACTTGGGAGACTGAGGCAAGAGCATCGCCTAAGCCCAGGAGCTGGAGGTTGGTGTGAGCTGTGTGACGCCACGGCACTCTACCAAGGGCGATAAAGTGAGACTCTTCTCGCTACAAAAAAAAAAAAAAAAAAAAAATCTTTGAAATGTAATTGTCTTAAAACTTGCAAAGACACTACTTGTTTACCTGATGGTTAGAGTAGTGGCAAAATAATGAATTTTTAACCTTTGATGAAATAATTAATTTTATCATAAGAAAACTTAGCTAAGCATGGTAAACCTACTACACAACTGCACAGTCCTTTCTGAGAAGTATTTTGTAATTGATTATCTAGGGGGCTTTTGTTTGTTTTGAAATAGAGTCTCTCTTTCTTGCCCCCCGGTAGAGTGCTATGGTGTCATAGCTCACAGCAACCAGCCTCCCAAGTAGCTGGGACTACAGGCACCCACTGCAATGCCCAGCTATTTTTTTGTTGTTGTTGTTTTTGTCATTGTTTAGCAGGCCCAGGCCAGATTGGTACATTTGACCAACGCCCTAACTACTGAGCTAGGGGTGCCGAGCCCCCGCTATTTTTTTAGAGATGGAGTCTCATTCTTGCTCAGGTTGATCTGGAACTGATGAGCTCAAGCTATCCACCCACCCTGGTCTCCCAGAGTGCTGGGATTACAGGCGTGAGCCACCACACCTGGCTCTCTCAAGTAGTTTTATTATTGAAATATCCAGTAGTAGGTTTATCTTCTTTTTGCCAATGTTTCCTTTTAGGTTGAGTTTGTGGAATTGCATTTTTCTGATTGTGAGTATGATTTCTGAGTATGTGTTTTGGAAGGACTTCCAAAGTTTCACTATTACAAAAGATGCAGGTACTTTGTCCATTTTGTAATTTATTAATTTTATTAGAACTGTTTTCAGTGTTATTTTATTTGTATGCTTGATTTTAATTATAGAGAAATATTAAGAAGCCAAAGAAAATTGTGTTCTGGTGACATACAGAAGCAGAATCTTTTTTTTCTGTTTGTTTTTATTTTATTTTATTTTTTATTTTTATTTTTTTTGAGACAGAGTCTCACTTTGTCACCCTCGGTAGAGTGCTGTGGTGTCACAGCTCACAACAATCTCTAACTCTTGGGCTTATATATTTTATTTTGTTTTTTTTTATTTTATTTATTTATTTATTTTTTTTTGAAAAGAAAAAAGGTAGTTGTCATGTTTTGGTGATGAATTTGTAGACTTTGCAGAGACTCTTCAAAATAATTTGGCTCAGAGACTTGATATACCGTATATACTCGAGTATAAGCCGAGTTTTTTCGGCACAAAAGTTGTGCCGAGTTCAGGCACAAAGTTTGTGCCGAAAAACTCAGCTTATACTCGAGTATATACGGTATATATCGTCAGCAGACAAGGTGCAAATTAGGTGGCAGAGTGATGGGTGCAAGCTAACCATAAAATGTGGTGTATTAGTAACATCTGAATAATACTTTAGGTTTTGAATTTTGCAGATTAGTCAAATAATTGATGTGTTATAGAAAGAAAAGTGTTCTGAGAATGAGGCAACTGCTTGAGGGAATAAAATTCCGACTTTTTCCCCCATAATTTACAAGAAGGCAACTGTGTTACATTTCCTTATAAGTCATTCATGAACATTTGGCAAATTATTCAAAAGCAAGCTGTCAATAGCTTTTTTTTCCTTCAAGAAAGCATGCTGCAGGGCAGTTCCTAGGGTTGGTTCCTTTCTAATCCTATGCCTCACACTATTTGCATGTGCACTTACATTACACAGTTATAATAGATAGTCACATATTTATTGTAAACTATGAAAAATATTTAAAACATCCTGAAAATACTGATAAATATGTGTTTTGGAAGGACTTCCACAATTTCTTGAGTTTAAAGATGTGATCTATTAACATGACAAACTTAACTAAAATCACTGCTATTCCCCTCTCTTGCTCCTTCTTCTCCCACCCCATTGCACATATAGTAAGCATTAATATTTATTTTCTTAGATTCATCTTTTAGGAAAAAAATTTAAGCAGTTTTCAATTTTCTTTGTTACTTTTTTCAATTACTCGGGGTACATGAGCTCATTGAGTTTACCTTTAATGAAGACTTAAATCTTTTAGAAATAATAAATGTTAACTTTAAATGATATCAAGAAAAGGAAATTTAAGCTGGGCATGGTGGCTTACGCCTGTAATCCTAGCATTCTGGGAGGCCAAAGCGGGTGGATTGCCTGAGCTCACTGGTTTGAGTACAGCCTGAGCAAGAGCAAGACCCTAAAACAGCTGGGCATTGTGGCGTTGTGGCCTATAGTCCCAGCTACTCAGGAGGCTGAGGCACAAGAATCTCTTGAGTCCAAGAGTTTGAGGTTGCTGTGAGCTATGTCTCCGTGGTACTCTACCAAGGGTGACAAATTAAGACTTTGTCTCAAAAAAAAAAAAAAAAAGGAAAGGAAATTTAGTTTTTCTGGGGAATTAATTTTTGTATTTTAATCTTACATCAGATTTTTTAATTGTTTACTAAATTTCCTTTTATTGTAAACTAATTAAATTTTTTTTTATTTCTTTACTTAAAACAAGCTGTCATTTCTTTTAGAAAATACTCTAATGTAACATTGATATTTTTTCCTAATATTAATTTTTCGGTACTAAACTATGTACCTCTGATACATACTGTTTAAGCTTTTTATCCAGTCTACAGATTCATAAATCATAGAACATTTGTACCTTGAAGGATCATAACAATTATTTAATTCACACTCATTCTAATATAATCAATAAGACAGATTTGCAAAGATTACCCTGTCTTAAATCATATAACTTATCAGTTTAACAACTCAAACCCCTAACTAACTTCTCACCTCAAAACCAGTGTTCCTTCTGATGTACAATGTTTTGTACAAATTATTTTTCTTTGTTATTTTTGATTCCCAAAGTAAAAATAGAAACTTAAAAGAGTGGGGGGAAAGCAGTTACTTTATATTGCATAAGGACTCTTTTACTTTCAAGTCAGAGAAACTTAAAGCCGCTTAAATAAAGACATTTATTGAATTATATAATCTAAAAACACTGTCCTGGAGTTAGATACTCAACAGATATCAGCAGCGCCTCTCATTTTCTCTCTCTTTGTCTTTTCCCCTCCCTTTCTCTTCTTTTCTCTCTTCTGTATATACTTTATTTTCAGACTATATACAGTATTTTAAGTCAGTATTTTACTTTCTATCTATTTTTGCATCTGCAATGGGAAGAGAACTTCAATTTAAGCAAAAATGGGTTGGGTTGATTCTGATTTCCCTGGGATGGTATATGTGCCCATTCCTGAACCAAATATTCTGGCCAGGAAATGGAATTCTCTGTTTAGGACATGTGTGTGAAGCTGAAGAGTATTGGTCCAACTCCCCACCCTTAAGCATTTTCTTCCAAAATAATAGCTTCCCAAAGAAGGAGGGGAAAGGATGCTGGGCAGAGAAAAAATATATTTGTCCACTTCACATTTACTCTCTACAAGTCTCTGCATCATATGTAACTATTTGATACATAGTTACAGTTTGTAGAACTGAATACTGTAACACTCTAAACTTTGAATATTCTTTGGAGGCAGGAAAGAATAAGACCTCAAAGAGGTTGTAACTCCATTCAAATCACGTAATTATTGTACATGCTATTAGTAAAACCCAGGACACCTGCGTAAAGCAATTTCTAGACTCAGGTTCAGATCTTGGTGTTGAGTAAGGTAATTGATGTGCAGTGGGGCTGTTCTCTTTTTTTTCCTTTTTTTTTTTTTTTTTGAGATAGTCTCACTATGTCACCCTCGGTAGAGTGCTGTGGCATCACAGCTCACAGTAACCTCCAGCTCTTGGGCTTAAGTGATTCTCTTGCCTCAGCCTCCCTCGTAGCTGGGACTACAGGCACCTGCCACAACATTTGGCTATTTTTTGGTTATAGTTGTCATTGTTGTTTGGCAGGCCTGGGGTGGGTTTGAACCCACCAGCTCCAGTGTATGTGGCTGGCACCCTAGCCACTGTTTTCTTATCTTTAAGGTAGAGATGATAATATCTATCTTGTAAAGTTGTAATAGCATTAAGGTTTATTTGTTTATTTGTTTTTTATTTCAAAATGTTAAGGAAATACACATGTTTTTGTTACATGGGTACCTTTTATAATGCTTAAGTCAGGGCTTTCAGTGTGGCCATCACCTGAACGTATTTATTATACCCAACAGGTAGGTTTTTACCCCCATCTTTCTTGATTTCTTATGACCGTTATATCTCTTGTGAGCATTAGAGATTTTTGTAGAATGTTGGTAAATATTTTAACATACAGTAACTACTGATATATGCTGTAATTGTAACAATAGTCATTCCTAAGAGACATATTTCTTCCTTTATTTGAATTACTTTCCTGTGATAATCTTACCATGATCATTTTGAAATGTAGATTTCTAAGCTTCAAGCAAATACTATTAATGTTGAAACATCTACATTATTTCTGATTTTAGATGTGTCAATGAAAAGTTTACTGAAATAGAAAATTACTCTGAAGAGGTTAGATGGTGAATTTGTCTTAGAAGAACATCTGAGAGCATTTCACAGAATATGAACAAAATGTTGCATACCTTGTGTGATGGTGTTAAGATGGTATTCTGTTCTGGTAGTATTATTGCAGTATTTTAAGTCTGAAAGATATAGCCTATACTAAGTCTCTGTTTTAATCATATATAAGGGATTTACATAAAACAATTCAAGTTTAAATGGTTGCTTAATATCAGGCAAATTTAAATTAGACAAATTTAAATTTCAAAAGCAGATTACAAGATCTCAGTATCATTACCATGTAAAGCTTAAAACTGGATCAAAAATATCAGTTCATACTGACAGGGCACACTACATGTGAAGGCTTAGCATTTATTCATATGTGCTAAACATACTGTCAAAATTTATTAAGAAAAAAATTATTAAGCAAAATCTAGAAGAAATGAAAAATTAATAGAAAAGCAATGATTGGAATCTTTAATGCACTTGAAGAAGGTAAGAAAATGCAGTCATGTGTTGCCTAATGATGTTTGGGTCAACATCAGGCTGCATATACAGTGGTAGTCCCACTGTATAGGCAGAAGCTGAAAATTCCTATCACCCAGTAGCACATCACATTACTTATGTGTTTGTGGTGATACTGGTATAAACAAACTTGGCTTGCAGTTGTAAAAGAATAGTAATTATATATTATGTGTAGTACATAATTCTTGATAAAGACACTAAATGAATGTTATTAGTTTGTGTATTTAGAATACCTTTTATTATTATTTTAATGTGTACTCATTCTGCTTATTAATAAAAAGTTAACTGTAAACTGCCTCAGGGAAGTCCTTTGGGAGGTATTCCAGAAGTCCTGGTTGTCATAGGAGGTGACAGCTCCCTGCATATTACTGTCTCTGCAGACTTTCCAGTTGCACAAGATGTGGAGTTGGAAGAGAGTGATAGTGATGATGCTGACTCTCTGTAGGCTCTAGCCTAATGTGTGTTTGTGTCTGTCTTTTTAACAAAAAAAGTTTGAAAGTTAAAAACATTTAAAATAGTAAAGACCACATAGAAGGACATAAAGAAAAAAAGTTTTTTGCAAACAAATTACAGAAAGCTAAGATTAATTTATCATTGACAAAGTAATATTTTTAAAATAAATTTACTATAGCCAGTGTGTAAGTGTTTATAGAATGTACAGTGGTGTGCAGTAGTGTTCTAGATCTTCAGAGGCACCCACCATTTACTTACAGGCTTATCCAGAGCAACTTCTCCCGTCCTGCACACTCCTTTTGTGATATGAGCCTTATACAGATATACCCTTTTTTATCCCTTATACTATATTTTTACAGTTCCTTTTATATGTTTAGATACACAGATACTTACCATTGTGTTATAGTTGTCTACAATATTCAGGGTAGTAACATGCTATGCAGGTTTGTAACCTAGGAATAATAGGCTATGTCTTCTAGGTTTGTGTTCAGTACACTCCATGATACACATATGGTAACAAAATCATCCAAAGAGGTAATTCCTCTTAAAGCACATAATTGTATGTAAGTAGTGTGAATAATATAATAAAATTGGCCCATAAAGTTTCTCTTTTTTTCTGTCATTCACAAAACCACTTACTAACATTATTCATTAGGCAAACTACCAAAAAAACTCACTTGGAAATAAACAATATATAAGCCCCTAAGGCGAGATGCAATGGCTCACACCTGTAATCCCAGCACTTAGGCACTTAGGAGGCAGAGAGGTTGGTGGATTACCTGAACTCACAGGCTCAAGACCAGCCTGAGCCAGAGTGGGATCTCATCTCTAAAAACAGTCAGGCATTGTGGCGGGTGCCTGTCATCCAATTACTTGGGAGGCTGAGGCAAGAGAATCACTTAAAGCCCAAGAGTTTAAGGTTGCTGTGAGCTGTGATGCCGCAGCACTTTACCGAGGGCTACAAAGTGAGACTTTTCCTCAAAAAACAAAAATACAAAATATAAGCTCCATTCCTTGATGACAATTCTGTTGAACTGGAGAAGTTTTTTTGTTAAAGTTCATATTTATATGGAACTTTAAAAACACTCTTAAATAATTTTCAAGTGAAAAAGGAAATAGAAATTTATATTAGAATTGATAAAAAATAAGTTAGAATTAATAAAATTAAAAATATTGATTAATGAAGTAGGAAATAGTAATCTACTTACCTAATACATCCAAATATTGATTGTGTCAAAGTGCCAATAAAATCAATACAGCTTTTGAAAACTAATTAAGGTGAAAGAAAAGAGGGAAAACAAAACCGAGATGTTAAATATGAGAAAGGCAATTAAAAAAACTACAGTGTGAGGCAATGGTAAAAATGATTTTCAGGTCTGTGCTAGTTGATTTGAACATGCCAATGGGAAACAGGCAATTTTCAGTGAAAACATCATAAATGAATGAAGATCTGATACAAAATCTGAATAGACTTTTAAGAATGAAAATGTCTAGAAGCCCTCAAGAAGTATCTGGTTTGAATTGCATTTCAGATGACTGCTTATCAACCTGGAATCATCAAGTGATTTTGTTGCTGAAATTGGTGCAGGTATTAAAAAATATGTAAAACTTCACAGGGGGCTGCTTGTAGAACCTTTATACCTTAACCTGATATAGGTAGCATATTTTAAAGAAAGAGAGGAAGCCAGAAAGTACAATTTAGGGGAAATGAAATACTTCATCTTGGCCAAAAGTAAGAGTACATGCAAGGGAATTGTGAGAGGTAAGAGTAAAAAAAAGAAGTTGTGGCTATATATTCATTTTATGATTGAATTATAGTGTTTGGCTAGATACAGGATACCATTTTGAATTAATAGGTAATGGGATTAATCTTATGGTTTTGTAAAATTAATCCAAATGTAGTATTAAAGATAGATTGGAGAAAGTCTGATAATTAGTTGGCTATGGCATGTTGCAGGAAGAAACAGAAGTAGGCCACAGAAAACCAGAACTGATATTTTTAATAGTATTTCAGAGTCAAAATCTGCATAGATGTGTTGGAATCAAAGATGAGTGTACTAAATGAACTTCAAAATCTCTGGTTTATTTCCCATGGTGTGTATACTCTGTATGCATGTATTTATGCATGTCTATAGAGGACTGATAATTAATATGCTGACTGGATCTGTTACCTGTACTCTGCTGCCTGGACCTAAAGACATTCATTGAAGGAGACAGATTTTACAGTTATTGTGTAAGATTGGTAATTAAAGTACTGGAAGAGAAGGGATATACATAGAGAAGGGACAGAACTTTTGAGATATACCTACATTTAGAGACAAGAAAGAGACTAGACAGCCTGTAAGGGTAGGAGGAGAAATTATTAGAGAGTAAGTTCTATGACAAAAGCAGGGATTTTCACAATGACTGCCAAAAGATCAGCCAGGGTGGGACTAGGAAAACAGTAGGAAATCAAGCATTGAGAAAGTGTTTATTACCATTACTAAATCAGCCTCATAATAACCAGTTTCTCTGGCTATTAACACTTGATTTCCTACGAGGCACAGTGGCTCACGCCTATAATCCTAGCAGTCTGGGAGGCCAAGGCCGGTGGATTGTCTGAGCTCAGGAGTTTGAGACCAGCCTGAGCAAGAGCAAGATCCTGTCTATTAAAAAAAAAGGGGGGGGGGGGTGAGGGGGTAGGTGTTATGGCAGGCACCTGTAGTCCCATCTACAAGGGAGGCTGAGGCAAGAGAATTGCTTTAAGTCCAAGAGTTTGAGGTTGCTGTAAGCTCAGCATGTAAAGTGCATGGCACTTTACTGAGGGTGACAAAGTAACACTGTCTCAAAAAAAAAAAAAAAAAAAAAGAAAAGGAGAGGTGAAGTGAATAGAGTATGGTCATCAATCATTGCGGTCAAGAATTTAATAAGTGCATACTACAAGAGTTACTGAGTGATATGGATTTGAAATAGCTGAAGCTGTGAAAAAGTGGGCTTCAAGGAATAGTGAAAGTAATACCATATGTACACTTCTGAGTTGTACTTCCTAGTCTGTAAACATAAGAGAATTGAAGAAGCAATGGCTGACTTTTTGAGATGACGGCCAGGAACATAGTGCTAAGTCAACCAGAAGGATGCTAACTTTAGCTAAAGTTAAAATGTGTTGAAAATTGAGGAAAAAGTTAAGACTATAGTTGACCCTTAAAACAATGCAGGGACTAGGTGTGTCAATCCCCCCATAGTTGAAAATTTTTGACTCCCCCCCAAACTTAACCAGTCATAGCCTACTGTTGACCAGAGGCTTACCGGTAACACATATTTTGAATGTTTGTATGTTATATGTGTTTATATACTGTATTCTTACAATAAAGTACTAGGTAGAGACTAGAACATACTAAGAAAATCATAAGGAAGAGAAGAGTACGTTTATGGTACTGTACTGTATTTATTCATACCATAAGACTACATTGTCTATTTATAAGATAGAATATCTGTCTGAAATGCCAGGCAACCACAGCTGCTGAGCTCAATCTATAGTACATAGGAAGCAATTCAGCTTTTTCTTAGGACTTTTCTCTGCTTCTTGGAGTGCTTCCAGCATCACTGGTGGCACTTCATATGGGTCCCCTAGTGTTATTAAAGGTTTACAGTATTGCATTTAACATGGTGAAAAATATGGGAGAACCACAAGAAATTGCTTTTTTATGCAACATGCAATTTACTGAAGAGACAAACTACTCAGTGTCATATGATGTTTTAAATAGATTCTTGCAAGACTTGATCTCACCTCAGTCACAGTAGGAGGTGGCTGCAAAGTTATTACAGTAGTAGAGTGTGTACTATAATTAATTTATGTGGTTATGATAAAATAATGAATCTTTGTTTACATTCCTCTCAACCGCACATGTAGCCATGTATAGTCTTCTTTAAGTGTTTGTGTACATAAATTAGATAAATTATAACTCTTTATGACCTATTCGTGTATGTTTTATAATAATGACAAAATAGACTAGTGTTAACATATTTTTTCTTAATTTTTTAAATGTTCTAGACTATGTGATTTGTTTGCAAATTTTTTCAAATTGTTGCCGATCTCCAAAAATTCCCAGTATGTTTATTATGGGGAAAAAAAAACACTTTTACGTGAACCTGTGCAGTTCAAACTCCCATTGTTCAAGAGACCACTGCACAAATAATTTTCTTCACAATTAGAGTGGAAAGGGGGAGTTACTAGTGGTAGAAAGTAGACCTGTGTCTTTGGCATGTGATTATAGACCAGTTTAACTTCTTGGCTAGAGAATAAAACTCATTTTTATTAGTTGCAATTTAAATGGAAAATAGAAAACTTTGAAAACATGGAGTATTTTTTAATCTTAAGAGTTTAAAAGTTCAGCCCTTTTCTCATATGTATAAAATAGGTTTTTGGAGATCAGTAAAATTTTAATTTCTTAGATTTTAAAAAGGCAAATGTTTTAAATTTTCATAATCAGAATGCTGTGAGTAAATCATACACATAAATCATGGTTTTCAGTTTATGTATTTAAGAATTATGGTATTTGAAGTATAAGTTGCATTGTTAACTTAGTGTGGACTTTATACTCATTTTATTTGAAATCTAGATTTTGGAGTATTAAATTTCAGTGAGCATACCTTATGCCTAGAGAGATAGGACTAGAGTGAGGAAGACGTATTTTTGACTGTAGCACATACACACATGGGCTGTCCAACCTTTTAGTTTTTTGTTGATCTGGGCATGTTGAATTTGAGTTGCTGACAAGGTTCACAGGTGGATAAGAATTGGAAAGTTAAGAAATGGAAGCCTAAGTATGCATTATTTTGATAGTAAAATAACTAAATTTTAAAATGTGCTTTTCTTTGAATTGCATCAGCAATTTTTGTTTGCCTAGGATTCACACGTAAATTATTCACCCATTGTTGACAACTAGAAGATTCATATATCCTTTATATGTTTGCCTAGCCCTTTTTGGGGAGGATTAACTAAATGTATAAACACCTGCACTAGAAACAAGCTACCAATCCTTGCTACTTGGGAAATCTCAAAGCTTTGAAAACCTTTTATTATACACAAACTTATACCAAAAGTGGAGATAAAAAGAAAAAAAAAGATAAAAAGCACATGATAACTTCACAGTCTGGTTTTCTTATAGATTTGCATTGACTTAAAAATGTGTTAGATTTATTTAATTTTTGAGTAGATAATAAAGTCGTATAGTCTGAAAATTCTCATGGTTTAAAAAGTACCCTACCCACCCATGTTCCATCTGTTCTTTCCTCTACCCTTCCTGCTAAGCAAAGTTATATTCTGTCTTGATAAACATGAAGGGTAGGTTGTTTACCAAAGTTGCATTAAGTAATGGGGTATAATAAAAATTAAATTTAAATACCCTATATCATCGATTATAAGCCGCGGCCCCCCGTCCCCCCCCCCCCCCCCGCACAAAATTTGTGCCGAGTTCATTTTTTTTGTGTGCTGGAAAAAACTCGGCTTATATTCGAGTATATAGGTATTCTTTAAACTTTAATGATAATTTTTAGTTTTTCAAAGTTGTTTAATTTTACTACTTTTTCTTTAAGAAAAATACGTAGAGGTAAAATTCCAGCTATTTCAAAACTATATCTTAAATATAGGTAGAGATTGTAAAACTGTTAATTAGTATTTGTGTACCATTTTATAGTTTTAGCATGTTTCATATAACTGCATTTGGTATTGGATGCTCATGAGAACATTGTTGAGAAGGAAGGGTATATGTCATTGTCTTCATTTTCCTGAGGAAACACATTACAGTTTGTGTTTTAATTGTCATCATTCAAATTCATATCTCTGACTACAAAATATATGGTCTTCACACTATGCCCAAAATCTTAAATCACTTATCATGATTTGAAATGGTTTATATGTATTTTTTGATACTAATTTATATACACGTATGTTTGTCTATAATAAAATTAAGCTAACCTTAAAAAAAACTGAGAATACTACAGAAGATACCTAAATACCTGTTTCCATTCACAATACCTGTTATAAAATTCCCATAAGTGCACTTTGTACTTTTCATTAGGGGAAAGAAGGATCTTTGTGTCCAGAATTTTTAACACATTGGGGAGATTTAGATACTAATAGTAACTTAGAGAAGCTGAAAATTCTTTTTGCTCCTGAGTATTACTTATATTTAAGGTGCAGTTTTCTGTAAGTCACTTCTGTTAGACTTCTTAATGTTGTTTATTATTTGCCTTATATATGTAAATTGAACTTTGTATCATAAAAAAGAAACCTTAGATAATCACTCTGTTACCTCATTTAATCCACATTATTAGTGAATACATCATTGCACATATTTGATTTTTTTTTAGTTAACTAAAGTTTCCATTAAATACCACATGAATATATACATATGTATGTGTGTGTGTGTGTCTTTGTAATACTGACATTTTCTAGGCATTTTATATTTTTTCTCTGGTGTCTTTAACAAAAAGATACATGTAGGATAGGTATATTTTTAAGTACCCCTTTTAGTGGGTTGCTGCACAAATTTATATTACCTGCATATTCCTGTTTTTGTTGGGTTCTAGGGCTTGCATCACTTTTTGCTGCAGTTTTTTACACCTCTGAAAGGCAGTATGCCTCTATCTACTTTGCTGATTCTGATATGCTTTTCCCTGGTAATCGTTTGTGAGGAATTGTGTGTTTAATAAGAGTTCATAAATCCTTGTGGAGAGCTGAAGGTATAAAGAGCATAACTGTCATACAGAGGCCTTTGATAGTTATTTGGGATATGCAGTGGCCTTTGATAATGGGGTTCATGGGTCAAAACATTGTTGTGGCCTTTGAATAAATAGCGTGTTATGTATTGTATTTTAAGAGAGGGAAATAATTTTGATACTGTCCTCGGTATTGATGTTACTCTGATTTACTCTTGTTATTGAGCTGGATTTAAGTGTTAATCATTTAAGATCAAATTTCTAATGTATACATGTTCTTCAGTGGCTACCACTTGGTTACTGTAGCAATTTAGTGAAGTAACTAAAATGAAACTTTTTTTTTGAATTTGGCTTCTCTCTCTCTCTCTCTCTCTTTTTTTTTTTTTTTTTTTCTGTCCACCAGGGAGTAACTATTCCCAGTCAGAGACGCTATGTGTATTATTATAGCTACCTGCTAAAGAATCATCTGGATTATAGACCAGTGGCACTGTTGTTTCACAAGATGATGTTTGAAACTATTCCAATGTTCAGTGGCGGAACTTGCAGTAAGTGCTCAAAATTCTCATCCTTCCGTGTATTGGAACATGTTTCCTACCATATCTAGAAGTTTATATTAAAAATCTATAAAGAAATTTACTAGGAGAGTGTATTTCTGAAGTATTTGAACTAATCAATCCATTGTTCAGCTCATTGAGCTAAGAAAGCCAAGTCACATTTGTAAAAGAAATACCCTTCATCCACCGAAGGCAGGCTAAATTCTGACATCTCATGCTAGACATCAGATGTGGAATTCATCAGTTTACTGATCTTTGGGCAGGGGCCAATTGTCTTACATCTTGGGAAGACTAGGTATTAATGGTAATGTTGAAAAGGAATGAAAAGGAATAATACACAACAGGCTGAAATATAATAGGATTGAGTCAAAACTTGTGGGGTATTAGAGACGCCCTGGATTAAGATTTGGGTTCCAGTCCCAGTTACTGTTGTGTGTAACCCTGGGCATATTATCTGTCTCTCTTTGAGTCTGCTTATCAATAAAATGAAGAAACTTTGAAATCTGGAACTTCCTGCATAAGTACTGAGTATAGATCATGTCATTAGTGTCTGCCTCTAATTATTTTTCTTTGGCCTAACCTCTATAATTATATTTATACACAATATGATATATATGCTGTCAACAAGTAGTTATGTACTATAAGCAAAATAAAAGTTTATTAGCTTATCTAGAAACTATAAATTGATTCTTAACAATTTAATGAAGGAACATTATTTCTTTTAATAATTCAGTGATATTTTATAGTTTGCTAACTGATTTTTAGCTTAGCTTTAAGTTTTGCTTTTTAGTATTTATGTAATTAAACATTTTTCTATCCCCAAATTAATTTATGCCCAGAAATTGATTTCTTTATGTTGTTTATCTTTGTCAAGTAGATGTGATCACCTTCATCAGATCTTTCCTGTATTCTCAGAGCAAGAGAACTTTATCAAAGACCACAGATTTACTCTTACAGCATGCTAAAGGCTTTTAAATTGTCTTATTGATACTTTTTTCACCTCAGTACAGTTTTTAAAACTGCTAAGTACAAGGTACAGAGCTGTTGGAGGTAATTGACATAGGAATTTAACAGATTTATAGAAAAGGGAAAAGGGAGAAAATACAAATGCTCTTCCTATAGCATAGATAAGAGCCGATAGAAAGATATAAAATAGTATGGAGGTTATAAGGGAGAACATTTGGTTCAGTAATCTTATCTAATATAATTTCTTCACAGTGGCCTCTCCAGCAAAAATCTCATCAGTTCTGCTGTGCTTGCCTACGTTTATTTATACTCCATTTTATTTTTTTTTTTCTTTTGGTATTACATTTAAACTTTTACTGTTACTGACTACTGAAATCTTGTTAATTCTTGCTAATTTTCTAGTTTCCTGTTTATGCTGTGATTTAAAATACTATGTAACAAAACGGTGTTATAATACCAGTCTTATGTACTTAGTGAAGATTATATGTGTAAATAATAAATGGTATGTTCAAAAAAAATTTTGACAAGGATTGTCAGTTTCATGGAGGAAATCCACCTCTTTATTGAATATTCAACAAAGCATACATTTGATGACAGATTATTGTTAAAACAGAAGGAAGTATTACAGGCAATGGGAAATAGCTTGAATTAAAGCTCAACAGAAGGAAATGAGCTGGGTAAGAAATGTAGTGACAGAGAATAGAATAGGAAGGGAATGTGGGACTTGGCATTAGAGGATCGTGAATGGAGATGACAGACTTGGTTTGACAAATACTGTAACATCATGGTACTACTGTAGGCTTAGACCATGTTTTCAGGACAGTGTATATAAAGTTGTGATTGTAAAAGGGAAAAAAAAATAGTGAAAAGGAAACTAGTGATGAGACTTGCCTAAATCTAGAGCAATTAAATGGGATTTGGTTAATTTTCTTTAGCCATTTATAACCAAAGATTTTGTCGAAGTTTTGATCCTGGTCAGGTGAATGATTTCACAGAAAGGAAAAGAAAGAAAAGAGAATATCAGAATTAGAGACATGAAAGCTAATATTTTAGTTTTAAACGTATTTTAAATTGGCTGAAAGTGAGCCATTCACGTGAGATACTCAGTACTTGGAAGTGTAAGTTTGAATCTAGGTGAGAGACACCTGATTATTTTGAGGAAGTATCAGGGAGAAAGTAGTTAAACCTATCATGTAAATACGTGTGGAGTTAGGGGAAAGAAGAGCGTGAGGACTGAGATTAGAGGAATGGTAGCTTGAGTTCAGGAGGAAGAGGAGGAATCATGAAGAAAACTAAACTAGGGGTGAAAAATAGTGTGGGGCGGCACCTGTGGCTCAGTGGGCAGGGCGCCGGCCTCATATACCAAAGGTGGCAGGTTCGAGCCCGGCCCTGGCCAAGCTGTAACAACAAAAAAAATAGCTGGGTGTTGTGGCAGACGCCTGTAGTCCCAGCTACTTGGGAGGCTGAGGCAAAAGAATTGCTTAAGCCTAGGAGTTGGAGGCTGTGAGTTGTGACTCCATGGCACTCTACCGTGGACAATAAAGTGAGACTGTGTCTATAAAAAAAAAAAAAAAAGGAAGAAAGAAAGAAAAATAGAGACAACTGCAAAGTCGTCAGAGGTGTTAACTTCTTAATAGTCTTAATATTTTTAAATGAAGGAAAAGTTAACTATAGGATTAAAAATGTTAATAAAAGACGATCAATGTGATTTTTTTTCTCAAGATTATATCAATATGTATATATCCAAGAAAAGTCAATTTATATTAAAGGATATACATGAGAATTGTCTGAGAAGTCCACAGGATCATATTAATATTAGACTTCTTCAGGGGTCCTCAAACTTTAAAGAGGGGGCCAGTTCACTGTCCCTCAGACCGTTGGAGGGCCAGACTATAGTTAAAAAAAAAAAAAAAAAAAAAAACTATGAACAAATTCCTATGCACACTGCACATATCTTATTTTGAAGTAAAGAAACAAAACGGGAACAAATACAATCACACCGCCGCATGTGGCCCACAGGCCACAGTTTGAGTATCTCTGATAGATATATGTATAATGTAGAATTCACATAGAGGAATCTCATGTAGAGATTTTCTTTAGTGATTTGAGCTTTACTGCTTATTTTGATTGAAACAATTTTAGCTTAGTTTTTTAAGAGAGGTTTTAAGTAGCATTGATTTAATTAGATTATGAATTATTAAAGCAATCCTAAAATTCTTGAATTTTGGGTGTAGTTTAATTAAAAACTGGCTATACTGTTAGTTTACTTTCTAAAGTCCTACAATCAGGATTCAGACTCTGAATTAGTGGAGTTAAGATTAATAAGATGTTAAGATAAATAAGTTCAGATTAATAAGGTGCTTTTGTTCCTGTTAATTTTATCACAGCCATGAAATTAGACCTTGTTCATTTGCTTCTTCATGCTAGACTTCCCAGAGAAATTTTCAGTATCACATAATAAAGTTTTGTGAAATGGCTCATTGCACTTTGAACCTTGAGTCAAGGAAGTAAAATTTATAGACAGATTGTTGTTGTAATATTTCTCCTTTTTGAGGTAGCTTTTCCTTGTAATAAATGTTTTATAAATCCATATCAGAATAACCCTGCATGCTTTTATCAAAGATATTTTTGACTAATATTGCTTTAGCTATCACATAGATGAGGTAGTAGGTGTTTATTAAATTGAAAATTTCATTACTTTGGTTTAGCTTTTACCTTGTTATTGGTCACATGAAACTTCAAATGTAATGACACCTTTTGATGCTAAGCATTTTGTTTACAGGTGTAGGTATATATTTCTTACATACTTTATTCAAGCTTGTGTTTCTGTTTCTTGATTTTCTTCAAAAGCCACTTTCTAAAGTTAATTGGTTTCTTTTTAAATAGACTTTTATAACTCCTTGGTGTACTACAAATGAAGTGTATTGTGTCATATTATTTAGGTAACTTTAGATTTTTAAATCTTAACATTCATTAGTCTTTAATTTCTTTAATCATTAATGTTGTTAGCTAAAAATGACTTATTGGACAGATTAAAAAAAATAAAAAACATACTCCTTCTCTTTCTATACTTTACCACGTCTTAGTTGAATTGCTAATGTAAAAGTATGAGGGATTTTGAGAATTTGTTTTACCAGTTATTTTAAAACAGACATGTGCCAAAACCAAAATAGTTATTAATGAAAATGGTGTGTTTTGGAGAGAAAGTAGGTTGGGTTGCAATTTTCACATGAGGTCTGTTACACTTTTCTGCAGACATTTCAAATCTCTTCCTTCCTGTTTCTCGTAATGGTGGCTTTATACACCTTACAAAATAAAACACAGGCTGTAGGTAAAATGAATGTTGGTTAATATTTTATGAATATTTAGATGTGTGGTTTTTTGGATTTATTATAACTTTCTCTTGTGAGCATGTAATGATAATATATTTGTGATTTTTATTATATATTAGAGACTTCAAAATATTACAGCAAAGGGCGGCGCCTATGGTTCAGTGGGTAGGGCGCTGGCCCCATATACCAAGGGTGGTGGGTTCCAACCCACCCTGGCCAAACTGCAAAAAAAAAAAAAAAAACAGCCGGGCATTGTGGCGGCACCTGTGGCCCCATCTACTCAGGAGGCTGAGGCAAGAAAATCGCCTAAGCCCAGGAGCTGGAGGTTGCCGCGGGCTGTGACTCCCCGGCACTCTACCCAGGGTGATGGAGTAAAACTCTGTCTCTTATTAAAAAAAAAAAAAAAAAAACTACAGCAAATATTTGTTTTAAAAGTTACTTTTCTGCAGTTGACAAATGTGCCAGAAAATTATTTTAGCATTTTTAATGCTTAAGGTAATTTATGTTAGAATTTTTAGTATAATTTTAATGTTAAAGTTTTGATGTCATACTGCTAGAAATCTAATCTTGGGATTTGCTGTTCGTCAAATAGGAATTGATTTTTAATATCAGCAACAGAATTTTATTTTGAAGGTTCAAACATTGGAGGAACTCTTGTATTGATTATAATTTTTATCTAATTTATTTCCATTGATTTGTTTAGATCAGGATAACAGACGCTGAATCACTATTTTGTATATATTGCTGATATTTGTCATTAAAATCATTTTTGACAGTAGACAGTTAAAGGCATTTCCTGTGAAATGATGCTAGTATGTATTTAACCATGCAGATCCTCAATTTGTGGTCTGCCAGCTAAAGGTGAAGATATATTCCTCCACTTCAGGACCCACACGACGAGAAGACAAGTTCATGTATTTCGAGTTCCCTCAGCCGTTGCCTGTATGTGGTGACATCAAAGTAGAGTTCTTCCACAAACAGAACAAGATGCTAAAAAAGGTTTGCATTTTACTTTTATTGGGAAAATTCCAAAATAGCCATATTTTGAAGAGTAACCTCAGATCTTTTGCGTAAAGCTTTTGGTTGGGCAGAAATCATTTTTTATGACTGGCCTCTAATGAACTACAATTAGTTTTCTTTTTCTTTTTTGGAGACAGTGACGCCCATTCTGTTGCCTGGGTAGAGTGCTATGGTGTCAGAGCTCACAGCAACCTCAAACTCTTGGGCTCACGAGAGCCTCCTGGCTCATCCTCCTGAGTAGCTCAGACTATAGGCATATGCCACCATGCCAGGCTAGTTTTTTCTATTTTTAGTAGAGGCAGGTTCTTTCTTGGACTAGTCTTGAACTCCTGAGCTCTGGCAATCCACAAGCTTTGATCTACCCGCCTTGGGCTCCCAGAGGGCTAGGATTACAGGCATGAGCCACCTCATCCGCCTACAATTAGTTTTCTATTAGATCTGCAGGTGCTTTGCTTACTGTAGCATTGATGAGGCATTATAATGGTAGTAATCCTGTTAGAAGGAAGTGGCCATGGGCATTGTGTAATACATGAGATGAATTTTCCTGAACAAGAATGGTTAATTAGCTGAGGTCCTAACTTTAAAAAAATTTTGTTCTATAGGTAGAAATAAGATTTGTTCTGTAGTCTTATATAATGACATAAACCACTTTTTCCTCCATTTTGGTTTATGTTAAGACTGAGTTATTTTCTGTTTAGCTTCCTCAGATTTATTGATTATTTAGTTTTTTAGCTGAGAGAGAAATCAATATGAAGAGGAAGTAATAAAGAATGAAAAAATGTAGTATTCAAATATGTAGGTTTAGAAAATTAGTCAGGTTTGTCTTCTACTGAGCTATATTTAGAGAAGGCAAGAGCTCATTTTAAAACAAATTATCTTTGTTTAAAATATTAAATGTGACTATTTCAAATGAGCCTAGGTATAGAATTTTTAGTTAGTAATGAAGCAGAGGACTAGCTTTGTATAGTGTTGTTTACCTTGTTAAATATGTTATATTGTTGGCTTATTGGAAGCCTTTAGACATACTTAGTAATACCATTAAGGTTTTTTTTATCTTTTTCTTTTGAAAGAAAATAAGAGGAAATTTCATTTACTGAAGAAACTTTAAATGCTACTTTGACATTAACCAGAAGTCAAAGAAATATAATTTCCTTTATTTAGAATCCAGTTAGCTGGAAAACCCACAAAATATTAAACTGATTTTTTTTTTTTTTTTTTACCAGAAACTCATTTCCTATCTTTTCTGTATAAATTAGTTAAATATATCTCAGTAACTTTGAAATGTTATTTTTATTCCCAGAAGTGTTAGTAAATGTTTTAAAATTAAGATAATTTGTATGTTTGGAGATTTCCCCCCATTCATTATAATACTTAATATACTTAAAATTTTATATTTTGCATTTAAAAATAGTCAACCTGAATTACCATTTTCCTACAACTTTAGAATGTACTAATTCTTGTTTTAGTTCTTATTACCAGTACATTAACATATTTAAAATTAATTAAATAATTTGTAATGTGTATGAGTCTTAAACTTCCATTTTAATTTCCCTGCCTCATTTAAATGTCTGCTGTGATTTAAACAAAAACAATTTTAATATAATCTGTGCACATAAGAAATTGACATTTTTGAAAACTTAAATATTAGCTTATAACTTAAATATTAGCTTATTTTCTTCTGACTCTAAGTAAAATATAAATACTAATTCAATGACTTTGCTAAAATACTTGAAATTAACAGATTAACTTGTCATGTCTAAAATTGCTTTACTAGGTTCTGTTAAAGGATATAATGAAGTTTAAAGCATAGATCCGTAAGAGTTTTACTTACATTCTTGGAGAAAAACACAAAACTTGAAGATAAATTAGAATAAGAGATTTAAATGGCACTTTAAGGCACCAGATAAGATGACACAGATTTCATTATTGTTAAATGATTCATATTAGGCCAGATTTCTGTGTTAGTCAAGAAAGGTTTGAAGTTATGAACTTCTGTTGTGGTTTTTGATTAAGAAAGCTTCTGTATTACTACTATTTTTTTAATAGGCAATTTTATAACATAAGAAATCAGAGGCATTCCTCCCTGCCCCCTCATATTTTCCATGCTTCATCGGGGAAGTCGCACTAACCTTCCAAGAACTTTTGTCAAAAGAAATCTTGAAATAGATAGCTCATTTGAAATATAGACAAAATTAAATTCATATCTGAATTTTTTTTGTACATCCACACAAACTTTTTTTATGCTAGTATTAGAGTAGAAAAGAGGTATTTTACTTTAAAATTTTAAGACAAAATTAAGTTATCTTCATACTTGTGAGATTATATTTTGGTCTAGAATATGATTGCCAAAAAATACTGTTTGGGTTTACCTTAATTCAAAATATCAAATGATACATAATTTCTTTGTTGAATATAGATGACATTTTCTTTATTAAAAAAATATTTAATAAAAATAAGTGTCTTTTTTTTTTTCCCCTTTTTTCCTTAGGATAAAATGTTTCATTTTTGGGTAAATACGTTCTTCATACCAGGACCAGAGGAAACCTCAGAAAAAGTAGAAAATGGAAGTCTATGTGATCAAGAAATTGATAGCATTTGTAGTATAGAGCGTGCAGATAATGACAAAGAATATCTAGTACTTACTTTAACAAAAAATGATCTTGACAAAGCAAATAAAGACAAGGCCAACCGATACTTTTCTCCAAATTTTAAGGTCAGTTAAAACATTTTGGGGAGGTGATGGTGATTTTGTGTGTGTGTGTGTGTGTGTGTGTGTGTGTATTTTAAGACATTGCATCTTCAGTGAGAAAGGTGTAGAGCTAATGAAGAACTTGCTTGACTAGTTTTGAAGTTATGTATTATTTAGAAGCAATATTTATGTATTAATAGCAGTAACCTGAAAGTTTCTAATCAAATGCCTTGATGCACACATAGTCAAAAAAGCTGCATTTTTCCTTACCTGATTCTTTGTTGCTAGTGTTGTTTGCTGAAATCTGGTACAGAGGTACAGGAGGGGAGTTAAGTAAGTAGGAATCAAATTAGGAATGGGAGAAGAAAAATGGATGGAACTCAGTTATTTGGGAATGTTTTCAGTTAGTCTCCACTCCGTAAAGTGATCTTAATAGACTTGATTGTGTCACTCCTATTGATACTTTATAAAGACCTTGTGGGGTTTTTTACCCTGACCTACAAGGATGTGCATCGACTCTAGCTACCTTCTCTCCTTGCTCCCTGAGATTCTGTTGTACTGGTCTCTCTTCAGATCTTCACAGTACTAAGCTTCTGCATCTGGTCTTTCCACTTACTTGTCTTCTCCTTGTCCCAGTCTTTCCCCTGTCCTTCACATGGCTGTTCTCATCTTTCCACCCTTCAGTCTGTTCATCTTTCAAAGGCCTTCTCTGATTGTCCTCACCTTGTATTCTTTTTCTATAACCCTTTTTATTTCCTCATGTTGTATCTTGTTTCATTTCCATGTCATTGCATCGTTCATTGCATCTGTTTCATTTTTATATATATGTGATATATATGTATTTCCTTTTATATAGGCAAGGATTCTTCAGATTAAAAGATCTGATATGTAATTACTCCCAATGGTTGTCATTTTTTCTTCTCCTTTTCTATTTTATATACTTCCTGATTTTTTTTTACCTTTCCATTCACCATACTCTTTCTTCTTTTTGATTCTCTTATTTTTTTATTCCATTTTTATAACACGTAACAAACTTAACCATAGCTTATAAGCATAAGAATATTGCTAGTCATACTTTTAAAAAGTGAGGCAGGGCCTTAAGCAAAAATAGATCTAATATTAAATGCCTCTGCATCTTAAATTTAAGTATTTCAAAGTTTCTTCTTTTTTTTTATTTTTAATTGACACGTAATAGTTGTACGTATTTGGGGTTGCAGAATGATATCTCCATGCATGTATACAATGTGTAATGATCAAATCAGGGTAATTAGCATACCCATCACCTCCAACATCTGTTATTTATTTGCTTTGGGAAAATTCAAAATCCTCCCTTCTGGACTCGGCACCTATAGCAGAGTGGTTACAGCGTTGCCACATACACCAAGACTGGTGGGTTCGAACCCAGCCCAGGCCAGCTAAACAATGATAACTGTAACAAAAAATATTCAGGCGTTGTGGCAGGCGCCTGTAGTCCCAGATACTTTGGAGGCTGAGGCAAGAGAATTGCTTGAGCCCAAGAGTTTGAGGTTGCTGTGAGCTGTGACAGTATAGCACTCTACTGAGGGTGACATAGTGAGCCTCTGTCTCAAAAAAAAAAAAATCCTCCTTTCTGTTTATTTAAAAATAGACAATAAATTATTGTTGACTATAGTCCTCCAACAGTCGTACAGAACACCAGAACTTACTCCTCCTAGCAAGCTGGAATTTTGTACCTGTTAACCTGCCTCCCCTCTCCACTATTATTCTCACCCTGTAATAACCACAATTTTACTCTCTACTTTTAAGGACACAACACTTTTCGCTCCCGCATTTCAATGAGAATATATGGTATTTATCTGTCTGTGCCTGACGTAACTTTACTTGACATAATGTCCTCCATGCTAGACATTTCTGTTAGAATTGATATTTCCTTTCTTTTTTTCTAAATCTGCATTTTTCTTGAACGTTAGCTTTTAAAGTATCTTTTTTTTTTTTTTGCAAGAAGTTTTATATTTGCAATTACAAATAAATTACAAAAAAATGTTTTCGTTATTAGTAAACAAATTTTAAAATGTCATATTGTGTTAAGTGCTGTGAAAAATAGATACGAGTCAGAAAATAGTCTTGGTATGTGTTGTTTTTTTTTGTTTGTTTTTTAAGCTAGGATGATTAGAGGAAGTCCTGACCAAGCAGATGACATTTAAGCAGAGGTGTAAATAAATACTAGTGAGCTATACTGATACCTGGGAATAGAGGGAAGAATAGAGATGCAAAAGCCCTGATGCAGGAATGAGCTTGCTAAGTGTGACAAGTCATTTTGACTAAAACAGAGTAGGCAAGAAAACCAATCCAAGTGTGAAGATACTAGAGTGCTTTCAGTAAAGGAAAGAAGTGATCTGAATTCTGTCTTTAAATGTTCACTCTGTTCAACATTATTAAAATATAGACTGGTAAGGAAAATAGGGAACAAGAATGGAAGGTGGAAGATGAGTTAAGAGGTAAGAGATAATGGTTGCTTGCGCTAAAATAGTGCCATTGAGGGATAACAAGAAGCTGCCAGATTAACTCAATTTACTGGAGTATGGATGACAGTTATAAGAGAAGAATTGATAATAATGCTTAAATAATAGGGATGGGGCTTTTGATAGAATGAGAAAGAGATTTTGGTTCATTTAAATCTCATATCCACTGCCTGCTTTAGCAAGTTCCCTAACCTCTCTGGCCTTTAACTTTCTCTGCTTTAAAATGGAAATACCTGACTTGTAGTGTTGTTTTGATAATTATTCTGACTATGCAAGTAAAGGTTCTTGGCTTGTTTTGACCACTATTTTATGTTAACTTCCTTTTTCTCACTTTAGTTTAAGTTTTTAGAACTAATAGATCCTAAGGATCATTGTTGATCACGTATTTTGTATGTTTGTAATGTGTTGTTTATATAAAAAAAGAACATTTGAATTTTTAGACAGGTAGTAAGAGAAATATTCTTTTGGAACACAACCATTCATGGATTGAAGTTGGTAATCAAAAAACTATTGATGACCTTCAATGTGCATATGTTTCATAGAACTATTTAGTTAATACTTGGAGCTTATTTTTTTTAATAGTGTATTAAAATCATCTTTTAGGTACATAGTAAGAAAGAAAATGTAGGAAATCTTAAAAAGCAGTTGCCTTCTAAAGATCATATTTGGTATACAACTTAAAAATCAATTTTTTAAAAATACGTGTCTTCACTAATTTAAGATTACTCATATTTGTGGATTTTCATTTAAAATTTTTTCTTTCTCTAGGTGAAGCTGTACTTCACAAAAACAGTAGAGGAGCCATCAAATCCAGAAGCTAGCAGTTCAACTTCTGTAACGCCAGATGTTAGTGACAATGAACCTGATCATTATAGATATTCTGACACCACTGACTCTGATCCAGAGAATGAACCTTTTGATGAAGATCAGCATACACAAATTACAAAAGTCTGAATTTTTTTTTATCAAGAGGGATAAAACACCATGAAAACAAACTTGAATAAACTGAAAATGGACCTTTTTTTTTTAATGGCAATAGGACATTGTGTCAGATTACCAGTTATAGGAACAATTCTCTTTTCCTGACCAATCTTGTTTTACCCTATACATCCACAGGGTTTTGACACTTGTTGTCCAGTTGAAAAAAGGTTGTGTAGCTGTGTTATGTATATACCTTTTTGTGTCAAAAGAAAGGACATTTAAAATTCAATTAGGATTAATAAAGAAAGATGGCACTTTCCCATTTTATTCCAGTTTTATAAAAAGTGGAGACAGACTGATATGTATCCGTAGGAATTTTTCCTTTTGTGTTCTGTCACCAACTGAAGTGGCTAAAGAGCTTTGTGATGTACTGGTTCACATCCTACCCCTTTGCACTTGTGGCAACAGATAAGCTTGCAGTTGGCTAAGAGATGTTTCTAAAGGGTTTTGCTACATTCTAATACATGTAATTTGGGTTAGGGGATTGGAGGGAATGCTCAGAAAGGAGTATATTTTATGCTGGACTCTGGACCACATACCATCTCCAGCTAGTCACACACACCTTTCTTTAGCATGCTACAGTTATTTAATCTGGACATTTGAGGAATTGGCCGCTGTCACTGCTTGTTGTTCGTGCATTTTTTTTTTAAAGCATATTGGTGCTAGAAAAGGCAGCTAGAGGAAGTAAATCTGTATTGGGGTACAGGAATGAACCTTCTGCAACATCTTAAGAATCCACAAATGAAGGGATATAAAAATAATGTGGTCATAGGTAAGAAACACAGCAACAATGACTTAACCATATAAATGTGGAGGCTATCAACAAAGAATGGGCTTGAAACATGAAAATTTGACAATGATTTATTAAATATGTTTTCTCAATTGTAATGACTGCTCCATCTCCTGTGTAATCAAGGCCAGTGCTAAAAGTCAGATGCTATTAGTACCTACATCAGTCAACAACTTACACTTATTAGTTTTCAATCATATACTGCTGTGGATGCTTCATGTGCTGCCTGCAAGCTTCTTTTTTCTCACTAAATATAAAACATTTTGTAATGCTACAAGGAAATTTCAATTTGAGATTCTACAGTAAGTATTTTTTTCTTTGAAGATTTATGATGCACTTATTCAATCCAATAGCTGTCAGTCGTTCCACCCCTTTGACCTTACACATTCTATTACAATGAGTTTTGCAGTTTTGCACATTTTTTTAAATGTCATTAACTGTTAGGGAATTTTACTTGAATATTGAATACATATGATGTTTATATTAAAAAGGATATTATTTGTGTTAAAAAGAAAACTAGTGTTGCAGTACATTTTCAACACTGCACAAATACTAAGACATTTAATTTTTCAGTAGAAATTGTCCTACATATGCTTTATTGATTTCCTATTGAAAGAATAGATTTTTCTTTTTAATGTGCAGTGTTGTATCATTTGTTCATAGTGCTAGAGTTGGGACTAGGGCTTCAATTTCACTTAAATATCATCATATATTTGATATGCCCAGACTGCATACAGTTTTAAGCAGAGTACAACTACTATTGTAAAGCTAATGTGAAAATACTATTAAAAAGGATTTTTCTCCAGAAATTTGGTGTCTTTCAAATTATACTTTGACCTTGACATTTGACTATCCAGCCATTATATTTCTTAGTGATATAAAATTCCATTTTCAATAATTAATGGTGCTGAAATTGTTCATTAGCTGTGGTCTGACTTAGTTAATTACAAATACAGATTGCATAGGACCTACTAAAGGAGCATTTATAGAGTTTGATGGTAAATAGATTAGGCAGAACTTCATCCAAAATACTTTCCATCAATGTTGACATGTTTTCCATACCTCATCAGTTTCATTCAACAAATAAAATTTTTAAATTTTTAACAAAGCTCTTAGGATTTACACCTTTATATTTAAACATTGATAGAGTTGTTGATTGACCACTCATAAGTTAAACTGGTAAAGTTAGAGACAACTATTCCTAAGATCTCACCACTGAAATTTATATGCCACCTTGTTTTTCATAAAAGGTGAAAATTGTTGACTAAAATGAAAATCAACTTCATGTTTTGAAGATATTAATACTGTTCTTTATTACAATTTTGGGCACAGCATGTTAAGTCACAACTTGTATTGTTCCAATGTGTAACATGGAGGGCCAGGTCATAAATGATGACATTATAATGGGCTTTTGCACTGTTATTATTTTTCCTTTGGAATGTGAAGGTCTGAATGAGGGTTTTGATTTTGAATGTTTCAATGTTTTTGAGAAGCCTTGCTTACATTTTATGGTGTAGTCATTGGAAATGGAAAAATGGCATTATATATATTATATATATAAATATATATATTATACATACTCTCCTTTATTTCAGTTACAATTCCCATAGAATTTGACAAGAATTGCTATGACTGAAAGATTTTCGAGTCCTAATTAAAACTTTATTTATGACAGTATTCATAATTAGCCTGAAATGCATTCTGTAGGTAATCTCTCTGAGTTTCTGGAATGTTTTCTTAGACTTTTTGGATGTGCAGCAGCTTACATGTCTGAAGTTACTTGAAGGCATCTCTTTTTAAGAAAGCTTACAATTGGGCCCTGTCCCATCCCAAGTCCTTTGTAGCTCCTCTTGAACATTTTTGCCATAATTACAAAAGGCTAGTTGAAAAAATAGCATAACCATTCTTTGCTGTGGCACAGGTTATAAACTTAAGTGGAGTTTACTGGCAGCATCAAATGTTTCAGCTTTAAAAAAATAAAAGTAGGGTACAAGTTACATGTTTAGTTCTAGAAAATTTGTGCAATATGTTCATAACGATGGCTGTGGTTGCCCCAAAGTGCCTCGTTTACCTTTAAATACATTACTGTGTCATGCATGCAGATGGAAGGGGTGGAACTGTGCACTAACGTGGGGGCTTTAATTGTAGTGTTGGGCAGAGTTGCCTTCTACCTGCCAGTTCAAAAGTTCAATCTGTTTTCATATAGAGTATATATACTAAAAATTTCAGTCTGTTCAACAGCCTTACTCTGATTCAGCCTCTTCAGATACTCTTGTGCTGTGCAGCAGTGGCTCCGTGTGTAAATGCTATGCACTGAGGATACACAAAAATCCCAATATGATGTGTACAGGATAATGCCTCATACCAATCAGATGTCCATTTGTTATTGTGTTTGTTAACAACCCTTTATCTCTTAGTGTTATAAACTCCACTTAAAACTGATTAAAGTCTCATTCTTGTCATTGTGTGGGTGTTTTATTAAATTAGAGTTTATAATTTAAAATTTTCAAATCAATTGAAATTTTAAATAATGGGCAGCCAAATGTGATTAAGAAGTTTTCTGTAAGTTTTTTTTTCCCTCTCTGCTGTCCTTCAAAGCCTACCATTTATAAAAGTATGGCCTTTGTCAGCTTGGGAGTAGAGTATCTTGTCTACTCCTGTCTAAGAGAAGCACTTTTAGGGCTTTAGTCACAAGCACATATTTAAATAGCATTCTAATCCTGAAAATTCGAGAATTGGGGGAAATTGTGCAATTTCTTATTAAATAAGCCAGGTGTCTAAAGATAATTCCCCAGAATCAGATTTCAATTTTGTAGCTGTTCCTTATAATTTTATGCTCTGCCATCAACATATGGGGCGCTTTATCTACTCGTTGTGACTTGTGCCATATAAAAATTCATATTGCAGAGTAGTTAAAGGACTTTTGTGTACTTGAATTTAACCTTGTTTCTAACTTTCTTAAAAGCTTAAAGACGAAATCATATCCTTTCAACAAAGCATAGTAAGGTAGTTAAGTGGAAATGTAACTTGTTACCAGTGTTTTGAAAATAAAGCAGACTATTAATGTAACAATGGATTTAATGTTATTAAGTTTACATCTTCTCCATGTGACTTTTAAAAAGTAAATGTGAATAATGTGCAATAATGTAAAGAAGTATAAAGTGTATAATTGTGTGTGTGTACACACGTTTTATTTTTAGGTATCTTAGGTAAAATTATGGTTGAAAAGTATACTTGAGTCTGAGATTATTCAGATTTATAAGAAGATATTTTGGTGATGTTTGAAAAATAGGAATTCTCTGACAATTTTGTTTTTATATCATACTACACTTTTTTGAGCTGGCTTGGTTCAGTTAATGCCATCACCATTTCCATTGAGAATTTGAAAATCACCAAGGTGTAACATGCAGGCTTCCAAAGGCTTCCCAAAAAATCAAGACCCTTAAATCTGGTTGATTTGCTGCTACCATGAAACTCTTTTAGTTCTTTTAATTTTGCCAGATAATTAGCCACACTTCTAAAGCTTAGTCTTGAATGGTTTAAGTATAACTTTTGATTAGCAGTGCTGTTGCTTGTGAAGAAACATGAGTGGAAACAAAAATATCCAGTCCTCGTGTAAGAACAGTACATAAAAGCTGGCAAGATAATGGAGAAAAACTTTTAAAGATGAGATGTTAGAGACTCAACTTTCCTATAGATTTATAAACCTATAGGAAGCCTAATGATTAAGTTGCTTATCAGCTTTTAATTTTAGAGCAAATCATTCTTTTATGCTATTTTTCCATCTTTGGAGAGATGTTTTCTTAGAATACAGGTAGCCACTCTGACAAATTCACATTGGTTGATAGCTTTAAAAAAATTGTAGTGTGAAGACAGAAAAGGACAAAATAGTTTCATTTGGTGGTAATGTACTGGCTTTTAAGTTAGATATTTTGAAAATACTTTCCCGTTACAACAGCGTAATCCTACCACCTGGAGACATAGCCATTATTAATAAGTGATTATACAATCATTTTTTTCTCCTATAGTCATGTATATATTTTATTTAAAAAGTTTAAATTTATACTGTGCATACTCTCAAAGCCTTTTAGCTTAGTATGTCTGTCATGGATTTGCAGAATGTTCCATTGCCTTGGAAAATGGGCAGTTAATTTGATTATTTTCTAGTGCTACAGGTGAAGATTATGTGCGGTTACTGTGAGTCCTTTCCAATTCATTGGGTATCCATAAATGTTTAAATACTTTTGGCATAGAAAGACATATCTAAGCAAATGAAACAGTTACATTAATTTAACATAGACAAGCTTAACGTTGTAGATAACTTCTCTTCAAATCTTAAAACATTTGCATTTGGAAGTTTGTGTTAAATAGTTCAACAGAATGTGTGAAACACTATATTAGTAGTTAACTTCATTACCTTTCTATTTCAGGTTGGAAAAGAAAGATGATCTTTTCAGTCTTTATAGTTCCCAAATAGTTGCTCAATTTAGATCAAATTAATAATAACACCTGCAACAAAAAGGAGGTTACTGCTGGTTTAGCACTTAGTTGTCTTTAAATGTGAGTGCTCATGTGACTTCCATCACATCAAAAACTTAGTAATTCATAATGATTCACCTTTAGCTCCACAATTTATCATGTTTAGTATTATGGTGGGCTTAGAATGTCCAAGTTTTTTTGACAGTCGTTTGAGAATTTTTGGTGAAAAAACAATTAGCTGAGGTCAGTATATAATTTATAAACCAATGTATGGATATTTTAAAAACATTTTACAGATGAGTGAAGTTAACTGCCATCTTTCAGCATAAGTACATTTAAAAATAAAGCTGCATATTTTTAAATGAAGTGTTTAACCAAGGATTTATATTTTTCATTTTTAAAAATTAAAAATAATTTATATTTCTTCTGTTGCATGTGAATTCTCATCTGTCCTTATAATAGTTAGAGATTTTGTTTGTATAGAATGGAGCAAGGCTTATAGTCCTGGTTCTAGTGTTTTGGTTTGCCAGATCTGTTCACTGCAGTGAAATTCATGACATGTTTAGGTATGTTTTTCTGTAGCCTGTCACTTACTGGGTAATACTTATATGCACCTTTAGGATTTCTGCCTGTTCTATCCAGTTGTCCAAATAATAGTCCCACGTTTACAAATGCCCTTTGAAGTTTCAGTTTTCGTTTTCCATTAAATTGCTCTCATGCCCCAATGAGCAGTTTATAAGTGTGTGTATACATGTGTTTGTGTGTGTGGTTGTGTGTGTTGTGTGGGGGTGAATTAGACTTTCAAAAGTTTTGAACTCCAGCTTTAGAGATTACTAGTTTGATTCAGGCAAACATTTCTCACTGGAATTTCACAGTTCATTGTAATGAAAATGTTAACCCTGGATGACCTGTGACCTGCAGTACTGAATCTTGGATATTAATGAATTTGTTAGTAGCATCTCGGTGTGTGCTTTAATGAGTTATTTTCAAAGTTGTGCATTAAACCAAAGTTGGCATATTTGGAAATGTTTATATAATGTTCCATTTGGCTACTGATGGACATAAAAATAGAAATGCCTTCCTATGGAGAGTATTTTTCCTTTAAAAAATTAAAAAGGTTAATTATTTTGACTATTTGGTTTTAAATTTTTTATTTATCTAACAAATATTTATCAAGTCTGCTGCATATAACTGGTGTTTGAAGTATATTGGTGTTCAAAACAGACATTCTTATCCTTGCCTTTGGAAAGTTTACCCTCCAGTAAAGGAAAACAGACTTTACTAGAATAATTATAAACTATGATTACTGTGAAATATGAGATGCATATGATAAAGTAATGACCATCAAAACTTTCATATGCCCCTAAATGTCCACCCCCTTGGAGTTAGATGAGGCTTATGTAACTCGTTCAATAAAATAACAGTGAAAGTGACTGACACTTACAGGCAGTTACTCTCTTCCCTGCTGCTATGGCCAAGGTATGGCCAAGGCCAAGACCCACTGTCATCCTGGGTCTTGACTGACCCCTTGAAGAAGCAGAACTCCTTCAAATTCTCCTTCCCCAACATTGAACTTTTTGCAAGATATTAGCATGAACAAGAAATAAAGTGTATTTACATTGATACTTGGGGACAATTTATTATCATGGCAGACATTATGTCCTGACTAATATGGTGCTTTGGAAAGAAGAAGGAAGCATTTCTTTTTCTTTTTCTTTTTTTTTTTTTTTTTTGAGACAGTTTCACTATGTCACCCTTTGGTAGAGTGCTGTGGCATCACAGGTCACAGTAACCTCAAACTCTTGGGCTTAAGCAATCCTCTTGCCTAGGCCTCCCAAGTAGCTGAGACTACATGTGCCTGCCCCAACACCTGGTTATTTTATTTATCTATCTATTTATTTATTTATTTATTTATTTATTTATTTATTTATTTTGTTGTTGTTTGGCAGGCCCAGGCTGGGTTCAAACCCACCAGCCCTGGTACATGTGGCCAACACCCTAACCACTGAGCTACAAATGCCAAGCCCAAGGGAAGGGTTTCTTGAGCAATAACAAGGGAGTTTAAAATGAAGCAAAAAAAAAAAAAAATGGCATCTTTAGAAAACATGATGCATTTAATTCTAAATTGCAAGTAATTCAATAGTTACTGACCACCCACCTGGTGTCAGGTGCTATTCTAGATGCCTGCATACAAATGAACAGCAGATCTTTGCCCTCCTGGAGCTTACATTCTATCAAGGGAAAATAGACAATAAACAGTCAAGGTGGGGGGATGCAAAACAGTTAAGGGAGATCAGGATTGTAGGGTAGAGTAATTGCAGTGCTAAATAGGGTAGTGCAGAATAGGCCTCATTGGAGAGGTCAGATTTGAAGACTACTGAACTAGTGAGTTAGTATCTTCTTTAACCCTCTCAACCAGCAAGATGCACTCAGAATTCTTTATAAAATTTTATTTTCACCTTACACAATTCTGTACCTTAATTTCTGAGTTTATAAGATTGGTGTATCTAGGGAGGATTTTTAAGAATACCTCCCAAAATGTCACAGTATTCTGAATCACTCTCTCCTCCCCTCCCTTCCCTTCTTCCCTCTCTTTTCTTTGTTGTTTTGAGACAGAGTCTCACTCAGTTACCCTTGGATAGAGTGCCACGGCATTATAGCTCACAGCAACCTCTAACTCTTGGGCTCAAGCCATCCCCCTGCCTCAGACTTCCCAGTAGCTGGGACTACAGGTGCCCACCACAATACCTGTCTAGTTTTTCTATTTTCAGTAGAGATAGGTTCTTGCTTTGTTCAGGCTTGTCCCGAACTCCTGAGCTCAGGTGATCCACTCACCTCAGCCTCCCAGATTGCCAGGATTACAGACGTGAGCCACCTGGCCCAGCTTGGTTTTTTTTTTTATTTTAAGAAATGATTGTCACTCTTTGGTCTAGGCTCACAGCAGCCTCAAACTTCTGGCTTCAAGTGATCCTCCTGCCTCAGCCTCTCAAGTACCTAGGACTACAGGTGTGTGCTACCACACTTAGCTAATAATGTTTTTATTTCTACTTTTTGCCCAGACAGATCTTGAACTAGCTTCAAGGTATCTTTCTACCTCAGCCCCCCAATTTGCTGGGATTACAGGAATGAGCTACTAGGACTTGCTCTTTTTTTTTTTTTTTTTTTTTTTCTTTTCTGAGACGCAGTCTTATTCTGTTGCCCAGACTGGAGTATTCTGGTGTCATAGCTCACAGCAACCTCAAACTCTTGGGCTCAAGCAATCCTCTTGCCTCAGCCTCCCTAGTAGGAGCTATAGGTGCCTGCCACAATACTGGGCCGTGTTTAGGCTGGTCTCCAACTCTTGAGCTCAGGCAGTCCACCTGCCTCGGCCTCCCACAGTGCTAGGATTACAGGCATGAGCCCCTGTGCCCAGCCTCATTTTGTTTTCTAAGTTGTTTAGAAAAATCTATACAATTTGTTGCTTTTTATTGTCAGAGCTGAATTTATTTTTAAATTTTAATATTTAAAATATTTTTAATTTTTCTTACACTTTTTTAAGTGTGTGTATATTTTGAAAAGATTTACTATCACTTTTCAGAAGAAGTTAAAGTTCTCTCATGGCCTTAAATATCTACAACGCTGAAAGGAAATGTCATTTATGATTTATTGATGGGAAACGAGTTATAAATTTTGAGTTACTTGAGAAACAAAAGGGATGAGATTTATAGCCTGAGTGTGTATGTTTTAATTCTTAGTCTGTAAGCAAAATCTCTGGAAAAGTACTAATATCTAAACAGCAAAAGAAATACTTTTTCACAAAGAGGGAACCTCTCTCTCTTCTCCCATTTCACTTCAAAGTTTTGAAATTTAACTTTGTGATCAAGGGAAAATAGTATAATTGAATTAATTTGCTATTTTCTTTTTCTTTTTTTTTTTTTAAAGACAAAGTCTCATTTTGTCGCCCTCGGTAGAGTGCTGTCACATCACAGCTCTCAGCAACCTCAAACTCTTGGGCTTAAGTGATTCTCTTGCCTCAGCCTCCCAAGTAGCTGGGACTACAGGCGCCCACACAACACCCAGCTATTTTTTGTTGCAGTTTGGCCGGGGCCAGATTCGAACTTGCCACTCTCAGTATATGGGGCCGGTGCCCTACTCACTGAGCCACAGGTGCCGCCCAGCATTTTTCTTTTACTTTTTTTTTTTTTTTTTTTTTTTTTTTTTTTGCAGTTTTTGAAGTTTTTGACCCGGGCTGGGTTTGAACCCACCACCTCTGGTATAGGGAGCCAGCACCTTACTCCTTTGAACCACAGGTGCCGCCCTTAATTTTTTTATTTTTTTGAGACAGAATCTTAGTCACCCTGGAATTGAGTACTATGATGTTATAGCTCACAGCTACCTCAAACTCTTGAGCTCAAGTGATCCTCTTGTCTCAGCCTCCCATACAGGCACCCACCACAGCACCTGGCTATTTTTTACAGACTGGGTTTCACTCTTGCTGAGGCTGATCTCAAACTCCTGAGCCCAGGCAATCCACCTACCTCAGCCCCCAGAGTGCTAGGATTATAGGCATAAGCCACCGCACTCAGCCCACAAAACTGTATTTAAATTTCACAAATGCATGTGAAAATTACCAAACTTATTAATTTTATTCAATGTTTCCATGAAGATATCATTGGCAAGAAAGCCCAATATTTGTTTTACATGAATACCTTTAACAAGGGAATTACAAGCGGTTCTTTAAGTAATGGATTAATATTTTGTTTACTGTAAATAGCCAATTCACGTGACTAATATAAAAGCCTCTTAGGATTATTGGTACTGTGTATTACATGGATGTTCAAAAGGAAAAATAACTTTTAATCTTTGGTAACAGAGTAGATATACAGTAAAATTTCCCTTTTGTCAGACTTAGCAGACACTATTTAATGTGTTTAGCTGTCCTTGGAAAAGACTGCAGCCATTGCTTCAATAAAAATCCAATAAAGTTAAAAGAAAAATATGACTTTGAACATGATTTACTGAGCAAAATCTTGGGTAAGAGGAACTTGAAAGCCACAAGCATCTTTGAATCTTGCTCCAGAAAGTTAAACACAGTTCTACCCCAAAAACTTGAAGACATTTAAAATTCATAGGAATTCCGTAATGTCAGCTCATCTACTTAGAGACCAAAAATTATATAGGAGCACCAAAGAAAGCTGAAGAAAGAAGAGAAAAGAAAACAGGAGGAAAAGAAGTGTGGGAAGAATCCAAACAAATTCTGAATGCTGAAGGCTACTGCAAGGATGGGCATCTGTTCTGAGTTGGCAGCATGTGCCAGACACTGTAGTAGCCATTTCACAAGCTTGATCCACCCTCCAAGGTGGGATTTTATCTCATGTTAAGCACAAAAACTAAAAGCCATTGTACCTAAATTACCCAGGTCTCTCTCACAACTAGTAAGTAGGGAACTGGATTTGAACCCAGGCAGTCTACTATGAACCACTTGTAGTTGCCTATTTAAAGGGAGTCATGTTAAGTCTTTAATCATGTTAAGTCAAGTCATGTTAAGTTTCTCCAAATGTGAACTTATTACAGAGATGGCATACAAAAGTTGATTTGTTGAGAAGGCACAATGCTGCTTTTCAATTTTACAACAGAAAAAAAATGCAGTGTTTAAGTAGGAAATGACATTAAGGTAAGTTCAGAGAAAAATTGAACTGATACTATGTTTAGAGAAATGACTTCCTGATGAAAAAAGAGAATTTCAAGGCTTTTGGAATCTCACATTGTTATATTAGAACCATATTCCTTTTCTTTTTATTTATTTATTTGAGACAGAGTCTCACTCTGTCACCTTGGGGACAGTGCAGTGGTGTCCTCATATCTGACAACAACCTCAAACTCTTGGGCTCAAGTGATCTTCTTGCCTCACTTTCCTAAGTAACTGGGACTACAGGCACCAACCTAATTTTTTTTTTTTTCTATTTTTAGTAGAGACAGGGGTCTTGCTCTTGCTCAGGTTGATCTCAAACTTCTGAGTTCAAGCAATCTGCCCATCTTTGCCTCCCAGAGTGCTAGGATTACAGGCCTGAGTCACTGCGCCTGGCCAGAACCATTTTACTTTTGAAAGGTAGTATAAATTTTTGTAAGGGCGATGATAATTTGGGGTTTAAGAGTTCAACACATGTTGCCATTTAATTCCCATAAGGCGGGAAATACAATTTATACCATCTTATACACATTTAATTCCCATAAGGCGGGAAATACAATTTATACCATCTTATACACGAGGAGCTGAAGTGCAGAAAGGTTTAATAACTCGTTGAACATAGCAGGGCTAGTAAGTGGCAGAGCCAAGATTTAAATCCAGGTCAATTTGATTGGCAAGTCTAGGCCATTAACTACTATGTTGTATGTGTTACTTCCTGTAAAAACTTAATGAGACCTTTCATTTTCTTTAAAATGCATAGTTGTTTCTTTTTTGAATTAATTTTTTTTCAAGTGCATAGTTTTCAAACTAGAATGGGCAAAACAATGGAGTAAGTAGTGGTTCTCAAGCTTTTCAGCCTCAGGACTCCTTTGCACTTTTAAAATTTATTAAGGACCTCCAAGAGCCTTTGTTATTAACATTTACCATATAAGAAATTGAAACTGAGGCATTATCATCTGGCAAATAGTCTAAAATAATAATAAACTCATTATATGTTAATATAAATAAGAAGGCTCACACCTGTCATTCTAGCATTCTGAGAGGCCGAAGGAGGTGGATGGCTTGAGCCCAGGAGCTTGGCTGAGCAAGAGTGAGACCCTGTCTCAACACTAAAATAGAAAAATTAGCCAGGCATTGGTGGTGGGCACCTATAGTCCCAGCTACTGGGGTAGGGTTGGAGTGGGGATCTGAACCCAGAAGTTTGAGGTTACAGCGAACTATGATGGTGCCACTGCATTCTAGCCTGAGTGACAGAGCAAGACACTGTCTCAAACAAAACCAAACCAAAACAACATAAGTAATATTTTAGTAAAAATAACTATATTTTCCAAAACAAAAGTTTTATTGATAAAGTATAGGTTTGGGTTTTGTTTTTTTTTTTGCATTTTTTTCTTTAATGCCTGGCTTCATAGGAAACAGCTGAATATTTCATATATGCTTCTGCATGTGATCTGTTGTGATCTGTTGTTTTGGTTATAGCATATGAAGAAAATGTGATCTCACATAGATAAAAAGTTAGAAAAGAGTGCTTTTTTTTTTTTTAGACAGAGTCTCACTATGTCACCCTCGGTAGGGTGAGGTGGCGTCACAGCTCACAGCAACCTTAAACTCTTGGGCTTAAGTAATTCTCTTGCCTCAGCCTCCCAAGTAACTGGGACTACAGGCGCCCACCACAATGCCCAGCTATTTTTTTGTTGCAGTTGTCATTGTTTAGCAGACCCTGGCGGGTCTTGAACCTGCCACCCTTGGTGTATGTGGCGGTGCCCTACCCACTGAGCTACAAGCACCATCCAGAAAAGGGTGATATTTTCAAAGCCTTTTCAGGTAACTATAGATGATCTTCTTTGATACTACCAAACTAGTCACGTTAATTTTTTAAAGGTTAGTTGCAATAATGGAATTGAAACCCCTCAATAACTGTTTGTACTGTGTTTCAGTCAAACCCATTGTTTTTTCTCATTTTTTTGAATAAGTCTTTTACCCTTGCATGATTTTGTGACATCTAGAGATTAGATGGAAAATATTAGTTTACTGAGTTTTGCAGATCTCCCCAATGTTGATGTATTTTATTCTAGAATAATATGTAGAAGAAAAATCATGTTTGTTAATATCACCACTGAACTCACCAAAATAGTCTTTAAATATTGGGAAGCTGTCAAGTTCATGCTGCCAGGTACAAGACTTAACAAATATTAATTTTCATGTAAAAGCTTGAATTTTATCACTGATAACAAATAATGCTAATTGTTTTTCTGAAAGGGTCTCCGTATCCCATAGGGATCATGGGCTACACTTTGAGGATCACTAGTCCAAGAGGTTTGATTAAAGAGATGTAAGAGAACATTTACCTTCTTAAAAGGCCCAAACATATTAATTTTCAGAGTGCTGAAGGGTTTCAAAAATGAGGCCTCAAAATCACTAGCAACAATCTCTGATAAATTGAGAAAAATGAGAGCGAGTTCAGACATTTAGAAATGAGAAAATATTGCCTAAACTCTTCAGAGGGATGAATTCTGGGTAACAAAGGCCAGTACGTTTAACACGTTTAAAGACCGATTCCCAGAAAAGGTCTTTAATATATTTGGTAGAAGGTAGTTTAAGGACATTAGAAAATAATTTAGTGATTACCTGATGTCAGTGGAGGTAGGTAGGTCGGTCATCTCAAAATCATCTCAAATTTCTTTCTTTTTTTTTTTTTTTTTTGAGGCAGAGTCTCAAGCTGTTGGCATGGGTAGAGTGCTGTGGCATCACAGCTCATAGCAACCTCAAACTCTTGGGCTTAAGCGATTCTCTCGCCTCAGCCTCCCAAGCAGCTGGGACTACAGGAGCCTGCCACAATAGACAGCTATTTTTTGGTGTTGTTGCAGTTGTCATTGTTGTTTTAGCTGGCCCGGGCCGGGTTTGAACCCCCTAGCCTCAGTGTATGTGGCCAGCGCCCTACCCACTAAGCTACAGATGACGCCCTCAAATTTCATTCTTCCTTTATGATCATCTGGCACAATGCTTTACATACTGAAATGTTTGAATAATCATGTAAAATGGTTGAATGATAAGTTGTGTATTGCTTATATGAACTGCACAAATTTCATTTGAATAAAAACTATGAGTAGACTAGTTAGGCAAAGGGCAGGTCTAAGAGGCACCTATAAGGAAAACTAAAAGAATTTGCCTTGAGAACAAAAGTCCAAGGGTATTTTCAAGTATCATAAAATATTTGAAGTCCACTTTGTGAGAAAAGGCAGCATTGGATTGTGGGAAGAACACAGGTCAAGGAGCATAGAACATGAGTGCTCCTCCAGTTCCACCATCAACTTAATAGATTCAGTTACTTCATTTCTAACCCTATGTTCTACTCTGCAATGTATAAAAGGCTAGATAATCTTCACTAAGGCCTCTGAAAAGGACAGAGGTGTATTCTCTCACTCTGTGGAACATAACAAAACTTACAAACAGAATTTTGGAGAAACCAAATTTGCCTCATGATGAGTAACTTCCTGGCTCTGCACCATCTATACTGTAGCCGCTAACCACGTGTGGCTCTGGAGCCCTGGAAAGTGAGATTTGCTGTAAGCATAAACTACACTCCAGACTTTAAAGACTCAGTATGAAAAGTAGAAGGCAAAATATCTTGTTAGTAATTTTCTGTATTGATTACACGTTGAAATAGAATTTTACATAAATAGTGGATAAATTAATATATTTTAAAATTCATTTTACCTATTCCTTTTACTTTGAAAAATATATGGCTACTGGAAAATGCATATATGGCTTGGATTATATTTCTAATGGACAGAGCTAGTCTACCTAATAGAGTGTCCAACAAAAAAATAATAACTTGAAGAAGAACCTAATTTTACTGTTAATTTTAACTTTTGAAGTACCCAAGCAGGGGTTGGGTCACAGTTCTGATAAGACAGCCTTGCAAACAACTCTACTTGGTATGAATTTGGTATATATTTGTATTCTCAGTCTGCGCTCAGAGGAAATGGTAAGGCTCCTTGATAGTCTACTTGTGTTGCTATAAAAAACATGCCTGAGGTCAAGTAATTTATAAAGAAAAGAGTTTTATTTAGCTCACCACGCTGAGGACTGTACAGGGAGCATCGTGCCAGGATCTGAGGGCTTCAGGAAGCTTACTCTAAGGCAGAAGATGAGCAGGCCTGCCACGGGCGGGGGAAGGGGCAGGGAGAGAGGAGGCAGGGCAGGTTCTTTTAAACTGCCAGCTCTCCCATGAACTAATAGAGGGTGCACTCACTCATTATCATAGGAAGGGCAGCAAGGCATTCATGAAGGATCAGCCCCCATGCCCTCGATACCTCCCGTGCGGCCCCACCTCCAACACTAGTGGCCAAATTCCAATGTGGTACTTGGAGGAGACGAACATCCCCCATCAGATCCCACCAGCACTGCTCCCAGCTTTGTCAATGATTGGGGGGGGGGGGGGCAAAGGATGATGCCAGTGGGGGGTGGTGGGGGAACTGATCAGTATACATCAACTGAATAGATGAATGAGTGTACAAAATATGGATCTTTCAGGTAAGATGGATGATGGTTTAGGGTTCGGGTGTAGGCTCTGGCCACCAGTTTGACTTTCAGTGCTACTGCTTACCGCTCTGTGACCTCACTCTTGTGCCTCAGTTGCTTCATCTGTAAAACGTGGGGTTCACATGAACAATTTTGCATGCAGTATGGTACATTTCCCTAGAAACATGGCTTGGGACTACACACTATTTGGCTATGCTACTGCATGAATCTCATCTTGCAAGACAAACCTACACACAACAACAAGAAACTCTTTATAAAATATCTTGCCTATAAACAGGTTGTTAAACATGTTCTCACTTCCTCACCTTCTGTCACCACCTGTGGAGCAAGTTTCTGAAGCAGTTCTGCAGTGGTTGTGATTAAAGCAGATTTACACACTGCCCGGACACCCTTAGCAACTTGATCTTCTGGTAGGAGAACCTTTCCTGAGAACCGGAAATGTCATATTCAGTAAGGTGCAAAATGATTCAAGGTGGTCTCTCTCTACTTCTGCCTTCCCCCTCAAACATGACCCTGCCATCTGGCAGCAGGGAAAGGGGAGCTGTTTATGCCATACACCTGCTATCTGACTCTCAGGATTCTGAAACTAGGCTTGCATGGTGAGTTGTGATTACTTTTGTAGAGTAACTCAGTAGAGTGCTGTGGAGTCACAGCTCACAATATTTTGTTGTCAGTGTTCTCTATGACTCTGACCATTTCTGTTTTCTCTTCTCCACTGAAAGTCTGCCTAGGTGATTTTTTCTGGTTAGCACGACTTGGCAGCCTCTGGCCAGCTCTCTCCATTTCCCCAGATCTTCTCTGCCCTGCTCAGTTTATCCCTCTCACCTGTGTTTCCACTCTCAGAACCTAATCTTGCCTTCTATGGAATAGAGAAAATTAAGGCTACTCTACTTCATAGCCTGCTTCAACTTCCTGTCCTTATCTCTATTATGAACCAATCCTCAACCTCCCTCACCTGCTTCTTTCTTGTTTCATTTTACTTATTAATTAAATTAAAAATAATTTTTCTTTTTGACACAAGATCTTATTCCATTGCCCAGAATAGAGTGCCACGGTGTCATCACAGTTCACTACAACTTCAAATTCTTGGGCTCAAGTGATCCTTCTTCCTCAGCCTCCCAAGTAGTGAGGTCTACAGGTATGCACCACCACACCTGGTTAACTTAATTTATTTTATTTTTTGTAGAGTTGGGCTCTTGCTATGTCGCACAGGCTGGTCTTGAACTCCTGGACTCAAGTGATCCTCCTATCTTGGCCTCCAAAAGTGCTAGGATTACAGGCATGAGCTACTGCGCTCAGCCTCTTCCTCTCATTTTATAGGAATATCACATCCCTTCTTGTTTTAGACTAACTTTTCTACTGTACTCTTAATGCTTTCTTTCTCAGGACAAAGATCATGTTTATTGGATTAGCTATTCCTTAATCCCTCCATTATGTTTTTTTTTTTTTTTTTTTTTTTTAATACAAAGAGAAAGAAGAAAGCCTTCTCTACCTTATATTTTAATTATTACTCTCTCTGTCTCTTTTTTTTTTTTTTTTTGAGACCAAGTCTCAAGCTATCCTGCTGGGTAGAGTGCCATGTCATCATAGCTCACAGCAACCTCAAGCTCTTGGCTCAAGCAATTCCTCTTGCCTCAGTTTTTTCTATTTTTTTTCAGTAGAGATGGGAATCTCATTTTTTTGCTCAGGCTGGTCTCGAACTCGTGAGCTTAAACAATCCATCTGCCTCGGCCTCCTAGAGTATATCACTCTTTTTAAAAAGTCAAGTTCAAAAAGGAAAATCTACCCTGTCTCTACTTCTTCCTCACATCTTCTTTTATTTTTCTTATCATTATATTTATTATTTTAACTTAGCTACAAATGCACATTCAAAAATCACATATGTAAAATAATATGTCAATTAGGAAACATTCTATACTTCCTCAAAGTATCAGTCAAGTATATAACAGTAGAATATATAAATTTTCAGATATATAGGGATTCAGAAATATCTCTCATGATATCTCTCATGTCTAATTTGAATTTTTCTTGGAAAGATGTCAGAGAATATGTTCCACCAAAGAGGATGGCATGATATCTGGAAAAGGCAGAACAACAAAAGGAAGCCCTAAGTTAGCCCACTTAGAGAAAAAGTAGTCCTGATCAAAGTAGGGACGTGGAGAGCTCAGGGAGAAAAATTGCCAAGTGAAAAACATATGAAACCAACATACTTGAATATATGCAAAAAGTGTTCTTTTTTTATTATCTGGGATTCATTGAGGGTACAAAGAATTAGGTTACTCTGATTGCATTTGTTAAAGTCCCTCTTATAATTGTGTCCCACCCCCAAGAGATGCGCCATACACTGTGACCCCCATCTCCCTCCCTCCGGCCCTCTCCCTGCCCCCTCATTCCCCTACACCCCACCCCTTGTATTAGCTCATCTACTGCCTTCATATTAGAATTGAGTCCATTGGATTCTTGCTTCTCCATTCTTGTGATACTTTACTAAGAGGAACGTGTTTCAACTCCATCCAGGTTAATGCAAAAGATGTGAAGTCTCTGTCTTTTTTAATGGCTGAATAGTATACTATGGTGTACATATGCCACAGTTTGTTAATCCTTTCCCGGGTTAGTGGGCATTTAGATTGTTTCCACATTTTGGCCTTTGTAAATTAAGCTGCAGTGAACAGTCTAGTACAAATGTCATTATGATAAAATTATTTTTTTCTTCTGAGTAGATGCCTAGTAATGGCATTGCAGGATCAAATGGGAGGTCTAATTTGAGTTCTTTGAGGATTCTCCATATTTCCTTCCAAAAAGGTTGTATTAGTTTTATGCAAAAGGTTTTTTTAATAGGTAGGTGATAGAGATGTTGGAGGATTTGTGTGGGAATGTTAGTGGTACATTAAAAATCAAACAATTGAGCCAATGGCTGAGTGGCTAAGGCATTGGACCCAAAAATCAAACAATTGAAAATAGCCACTTTCATTTGTTTGATTTTCAATGTGCCACTATAATTTATAACCCGAGGAAAAATGAGGTGCTGGATAAGACTTGATGTATGGAAGCTGGGTCCTCAACCATCATAACAGGAAGTCAATGACTACTACCATTAACCTAAAACTGATGAATCCAGAGATAGAAGCATAATGTTTAGCTAAGAATATGACAGCAAATACTAGAAACAATGAGACTAATTAAGAATGGATTTGGGAGATTGTCTCTGGATAGTCAGGTTGGGGTACAAAGTGGGGTAGTAGTAAGGATTCTTTTTTGTTATAATTTTTTAAATATTACTAGGGGGTTTTAAATTACGTGCCCGTGTTATTTTAATAAAAATAGCTAAACATTAGACATAATATTTTGTTGCCAGTGTTCTCTATGACTCTGACCATTTCTGTTTTCTCTTCTCCACTGAAAGTCTGCCTAGGTGATTTTTTCTGGTTAGGATAGTAACCGTCCTTAGTACTCTGTAATTGATATCTGGCTTTCCCCAGGAGTCATTGCTTCTCCTCGTGGCCCTATCAAGTGGATGCTAATTTTACTTTCACATTTCAGACAAGTCAAGATTTGGCTGGGCTGGGGTGATAGGATAGGTAAGGACCTTACTTACTGTCACTTCCAAGTAATTCATCCTTCTCTTGTCCTAAAGAAAATCACATCTCCTCTGAAGCCCGTTAGGGCCATTAGACTTTACAGTTCAGTACTCCATGTTGCAATTTCTTGGTGATCTGTTCTTCTTCACAGATGTCTCATGTATCCAGCTTACTATTCCCCTACCCACCTGTTTTTTTTTTTTTTTTAGAGGCAGAGTTTCACTTTGTCACCCTCGGTAGAGTGCTGTGGAGTCACAGCTCACAGCAGCCTCCAATTCCTGGGCTTAGGCGATTCTCTTGCCTCAGCCTCCCAAGCAGCTGGGACTACAGGTACCCACCACAACACCTGGCTATTTTTTGTTGTTGCTGCAGTTTGAACTCACCACCCTTGGTATATGGGGCTGGCACCCTACCCACTGAGCCACAGGTGCCGCCCCCTTTACCTACTTCTTAATCCTGTTGCAATTCCTGGTAGATTATCTAACACTTTGGACCCATAGTTCTGTGACATAATCACTTCCATTGATGTTTTCCTTTCCTCCACCTCAACCACCAGCTATCATTGTCATAGGCTTGATCCTGCCATTTCCAATTATCAGTTATCTCCCAAACCTATTTCTGAGCATCTTCCTACTACAGCATATCTGAATCCTCTCCTATTCCAGCATATCTGAATCTCTTTGGACTTCTGGTCTATTGACTCTAACTCTTTTTCATTATTCATCCCCCTTCCCCTTATGTTCTTACATACCCTTCATGGCCCAGTCAAGTTGACACATAAAATTGACCATCATGGGCAGTCTGCCGGCAGAATTCCTTCTTGCTCAGGGGAAGTCAGTTTGTATTCTGTTAAGGTCTTCAGCTAATTAGATAAAGCACACTCACATCAAGATAGGTAATCTGTTTACTCAAAGTCCACCAACGTAAGTGTTAATCTCACCCAAAATATATTATCACAGAAAAAATGTAGAATAACGTTTGACCAAGTATCTGGGCACTGTGTCCCAGCAAAGTAAATATGTAAAACTATCACAATAATTAATAATTTAAAATATAATAAAAATATAATGTGGAATTTATTCTATATATATAGAGAGAGAATCAAAATGTGTGGCAAATAGTAATACAAAGGATTGGCAAGAGGAAATGGAAGTATAGGTATACTGTTATAAGGTTCTTATACTATACTTATTGTGGTATAAAGTATTTGTAGATAGATTATGATTTGTTAAAGATGTACTTTGTAAAACCTATAGCAACCACACCAAAACCAAACAAAAAGGTATAGCTATTAAGCCATTAAGAAAAATAAATGCTATCATTAAAAAATTCAAATAATTCAAAAAATGCAGGAAAAGACAACATAAAAACAGTTGGAACAAGTAGAAAACAAATAGAAATAAGATAGATTTAAATTCAACCAAATGAATAATACATCAAGTGTAAATGGTCTAAATACTCCATTTTAAAGGCAGAGATTGTTAGATTGGATTTAAAGAAAAACTACACTGAACTACATGCTGTCTACAACTAATATTTTATATAAAGATGCTGATAGGTTAAAAATGGAAAGAATAAGAGAATATATACTATGCAACTCCTAATCACAAAAAGCAGGTGGGTTGAGTGAGCTCAGGAGCTCAGGAATTCCAGAGCAGTCTGAGCAAGAGTGACAACCTCTCCACCTCCATCTCTACTAAAAATAGAAAAACTACCTGGACTTCATGGTGGGCCCCTGTAGTCCTAGTTACTTGGGAGGCAGAGGCAAGATGATGGCTTGAGCCCAAGAGTTTGAGGTTACTGTGAGCTATGATACTATGCCACTGTACTGAGGGCAACAGAGTAAGACTCAGTCTCAATAAAAATAATAAAAAAAATTCAAATGGTAGCATACTATACACATGTCAGAACAGCTGTTTATTTTATTACTTAATAATATTTTAACTTAGATTAAATAAGCTTCAGGGCTTGGCGCCTGCTGCAAAGACTATGGATTCTTCTTTTGCATGCAATTGCAGGTGCTATGGCTTAAAATTTGTCAACAGGTCCTAAGTACCCAGGGAGATTAGAATTTTTTGTGGCTCAAAGGGGTAGGGCGCTGGTCCCATATGTCGGAGGTGGACGGTTCAAACCCCACTCTGGCCAAAATCCACAAATAAATAAATAAAAATAAAGATAAAAATAACTTAAAAAAAAAAAAAGAATTTTTTTGTTGAGCTGTCATTCACATGACATATCATACAATTTACCTTTTAAAACAGTATGCTCTTATGGTTTTTACTATACTCAAAAGTAATGCAATCATCACCAAAACAAGTTTCTGATTCCAAAACATCATCACCTATATCCTTTAGTAGTCACTTCATTCTTTTTTGTAACTGATTATTTCATTGTGTGAATATACTACATTTTGTTTGTATTAGAATTTTAAACATCCTTGTTAACATTGTATAATTGAATCAGTATAGGACCAAGTGGTACTCTACAGCATACATTAAAACATAAGCCCTTTTTAGTTTGTGAATTTGAAAAGACCTATTTTCAATATACTGCTGTTAAACACTTTTTACAGAAATATTTAGATATGACATAAACACACTTAGGAGAACCAAGAACCTTGCCACAAGTTCCTGGGAAAGATGGTCGGTATGTGTAAGTTTTTGAAGCTTTTCCCAGAATTGGAAATAGCCAAGAGACATTAAAAAAATGAAAAACAAAATACCCCCCAACTAATTTGTTTTGAAATCAGGGAATGGTGCCAACCACATTCCACACAATTCAAAGAATTTCTATTAGATATGGTGCAATGAGAATAGACTGAAGTGACAGACAGGAAAGGAAATCCTGGAAACCCTAATGGACCTTTTACTATAAAGAGATAGGGTGAAAACTGAAGGTAGATGTGGCTATAAAAGTTAGACACACAGCTTATAGCAATAAAAAAGTAAGTTGAGAATTTCCTTTGTTCCATTTTCTTAGTAACTTAGAGCTTCACATAAAGGCAGGTAAGGATTTTTCCAAAGAGGAATAGTAGCAGTGCTCACTTTCCCATTGAGAGAAGGGAAGATCCAGCTGGGTGTGGTAGCTCATTATAAATCCTAGCATTCTGGGAGGCTGAGGCAGGTGAATTGCTTGAGCTCAGGAGTTCGAGACCAGCAAGAGTGAGACCCCATCTCTACTAAAAAATAGAAAAATTAGCCAGCTGTTGTAATGGTCCCTTGTAGCTCCAGCTACTCAGGAGGCTGAGGCAAGAGGATCCCTTTGAGGTTGCTGTGAGCTGTGATGCCACATTGCTGTACCCAAGGTGACAGAGTAAGACTGTCTCACCAAAAAAATAAAAAAGAGAGAGAGAGAATAAGAGACCATTCCAAATGGGTGGATGTGCCCAGAGTGGCCATCACATAGCAAACTAGACAAGGAAAACTGCCTTCCTAAGAAAGAGAATGAAGTATGGAAGTTAAATAACAAACTCCCTTATCCTCCCCTGATCCTGAGAAGGTCATCCGACCTTGTTTAGATTTCTTTTGGAATGGTTTTGAGAAAACACACCATCAGCTCTTCAGCTGGATTTAAGAGGTGCTTTTAAGGCTCCACTCTGTGGCTCGTGCCTGTAATCCTAGCCCTGTGGGAGGCCCAGGCAGGTGGATTCCCTGAGCTCAGGAATTCGAGATCAGCCTGAGCAAGAGCGAGACCCCATCCAGGCATTGTAGCAGGTGCCTGTAGTCCCAGCTACTTGGGAGCCTGGGGCAAGAGAATAGTTTGAGCCCAAGAGTTTGAGGTTGCTGTGAGCTGTGACACTAAGATACTCCAGCCTGGGCAAAAGGATGAGAAAGTGCCAGGAAGGCTAGGTTAGCCAGTGTGATGAAAATGTGTCAAACGGTCTATAAAACCAGTGTATAAAAAAAAAGAAGAAGAAGAGGTTTTAGGTGGTGCCCAGGGTCAGTGAGGAGACATAGGAGAACCCACGCATTCTATTTGGGGTGAATATCAGTCTGATGTTTACCACCATAT
>CAUYPK010110431.1:0-11490 GCA_963574355.1 Loris lydekkerianus | reverse complement strand
TTGAATCATGAAATTTTAGAAGCACTAATTCCCATTAAATATCTTAGCACAATAACTAAGAAAATGCCAGGAAGGCTATGTTAACCAGTGTGATGAAAATGTGTCAAACGGTCTATGAAGCTAGTGTATGATGCCCCATGATCATATCAATGTACACACCTATGATTTAATAATATATATATATAATAAAAAATAAAAAATATCATCGAAGAAAAAATAATAATAATAATTTTTAAAAAGACAGGATATTACTATCACTGCTTCTACTCAGCTTTACACTGGAAGACTGACCCAACACAATAAAACAAAAGAAAAATTAAAATATAAGTTAGAAAGTTTTACAATCTCTCCTGCATGCAAGTAATACAAATTCTATAAGTAAGAGCATCTAGAGAGAGGAACATCAACATTCAGAAACATGTGCCCTTCCCATATACCAGGTGTGCCCTTCCTGCATACAAGTAATACCTGACCGGCAATGTAGGTATAATTTTATGATTTTTTAATGTTTGCCAATATCTGTGATGCAAGTAGTTTCACGACAGCAAATTTTTAAAAAGTGGTGCTGGAAAGAGATACACACAGTCGGCTCTGTGACACTATGAGCCAAATGCAACATGCCACTGGAACTACTTGTCAAAATTCATGGGATGAGTCAAAGTGTTACTTAAAGGGAAATGCATAGCCTTAACAACATTAATTCTTAGTTATTAATTGATATTAACTACTATTAATATTAGTTCTTATCAATACTAAAAATGACATAGAATAATTAAGTATTCAATTTAAGAGGCTAGAAAGAGTACAGTACCCAATATATAAATATAACTAGGATAAAAATATAAGACAATCAATCCTTTGTATATAAAAATAACAAAATTTAAAAGATGGCCTGAAAAAATAGAGGTATATTCCAACTTTCTATGGGCATTGTCTTACAGCCTCCTCTCTTATATTCTTCTATAAAGACACTAGTTTTCTAATGTTGTTCTAATAAATTACCACAAACTTAGTAAACCAATAAATTTATTATGGCAGTGTTCAAATTTTAACATATCTTTGATGAAGGTATATGATTGGCTAAAAGAGACTATAAATAATAAACTGATCATAAGAAAAAGTAGAATTTATTGAAAAAAATCACTTTTTCATTTTATTAGCCTGGTTTTTTTTGACCAAGAGGTTATGCTAAGCAGAGTTTCTCTCTGGGGTGATACTAACACTTGGGCCATTTTAGACATTTGGGGACAATTCAGGCTTATCCACTGGTTGCTAACACTACCGAAATTGAGTGATTGGGAACCAAAGATGTTAGATACTTAGAATGCAAAGGGCAATCCTGATCAATAATCCTATGTTTTGGACAATTGAATGGCTACCTCCAATATTTATGCAGGAAAAATATTTTTTTTCCTAAACCTAAACCCTAACTCCAACTTACATATAAATACAAAATATTTCTGCATGGCTAAAAGTACACTGGAGTTCATAATCAGTGTTACTAGCAGAAGCGTGCAAAACTATGTCTACAAGGATGTTAACTCCAGCACAGCACCACTTGTTATAATGGCAATTGGAAGAAATCTAAATGCCTATCAGTAGTTATATATAATTATTATGTTAAATGGGGTAAACTCAGACTATATGAGAGGGAACCCTTCTGAATGCCTCTGACCTCCCAGGAAGAAGCTTCACTCTTGTCCTCTGCCCCTCACTTGTTCTTCCTCACCAGATCAGGACAGGGACATGTCTATTGGTGTTCAACTGGGTAAGGTCACTGTCTACATAAGGCCACACCTCTCTTTCCCTCTCTCCCTATCCCATCCCCTATTTTTCTCTCTGGTTGGCTTGCTAGTCCTTTGCTTTGGCAATGACTTGTTGACCTCCAGAAAAGGTATCTAGCTCCTCAATCACTTTACCCAGGATGGGTGAATAAATTCAATGCAGGGGCCTTTTTAGCCTCATGTCAAAATCATCTACTCAAATTTAGCCACATCAATAGTAAAGTACAAACTGGATATTCATTCCTGCTTGGCTCATGACTCTATCAATTGTTTCAACATCTAAAGGAGTAATTATTACATCTCCCAAACTGAAAACAATAAAATACATAGGCATTAAAGCTGGTTACTCTCTACATACTGACATGGAAAGAGGTCCATACCACAGAAAATAATAAAACAATTTACAGAATATTACTTATAAAAATTAAAAAGTATGTATTAATATTTCTATTTTTTATATGAATATAGATACATACATATTCACTTATATATGAATATTCTTAGAAATGTTATTAACATCTATTATCTCTACAGAATGGTTTTGGGGGCAGTGCCTGTGGCTAAAAGGAGTAGGGCACCAGCCCCATGTGCCAGAGGTGGAGGGTTCAAACCCAGCTCCAGCCAAAAACTGCAACAAAAAAAAAAAGAGAGAGAGAGAGAGAATGGTTTTGGTGGGGAAGCCTTTCATTTCATACTTTTAAATTTCTGTACTTTTACAGATCACTTATTCACTTATGAGACAACTTCTATGTTAAAAAAAGATTGATTAAAAACATTAACTTATTGTGAAAAGAAGTGAAGTGTTTTATCAAAATAGGATGACTAAGTAACCACATGAAACCTTGATTCTTTCTGTTCTACCGTTGCAAATAATGTGACTCTATAATTAGAAATGTATGAGTATATAATCCCCCAGACTATTACAAAATAAGGTCATTTGCACACGGATTTGCTGAAATGAAAATCATGAAACAATGATTAATGTTTTAACTATATGAAACTTCGTTAATGAAGTATAAAATAATGAACAATGAAAAGACCATATTTCAAAAATGTATGGTGTAAAAGTAGATTTAAGTTATTTAAAAGAGTAGTGTTTGATTTTTAAATTTCTTTTTTAAGAGTCATATTCTTTCTGCCACAGGCAGGAGAGTCCAGTGGGATTAGCACTGGGCCTGAGATCTGGTAAAAACAGCCGTGCAGTGGGGAGGAGAGGTGCCTCCTGACCACGCCCTTCACTGAGCATTATGCAGATTAGAGAGAGCCACACAGGCTCTGATTTCCCCCAAGGATTGATGAACAAGTACAAAATAATAGGAAGTGACAGGAAACAGACGACTGAGGTCTAATTTAATGTCATTTGAAGAGACTATACCTTAAAAATTGGTCCTCAGAAATTATAGGTTACAAATAAGATAATGGAAGTGTGTTTTCATTGTTTTAGTTCACTAATATGTTTCTTTGTGAAAGGAAAGAAATTATTCTATAATGTAAGTAAACTTTAAAAATTTGCTAATTTAGGGTAATTTATGCTTCTTACCTTTAATAATTTAATTAATATAAGAAATAAATTACCACAAAAACTTCTGTAATGAAATATAAAATGCAAATTAATATACTTAATATTTTTAAATATTCATGTCATATAAATAAAAGTTAAATGGGACATTTAGCAGTTATATATTTAATTGATGCATATACGTGAATATAGGTAAGTTCTTTCATCAAATCCACATTCAAAATAAGATTATAAGTCCCACATTAAAAAAATTAATTTATCTAAGGAAAATTCAAGTAGGTGTAAACAACTAAAGTAAAAATTTCTTATGGGCTAGGAGAAGTGGCATGTACTTGCTATCCTAGCTAATTGGGAGGCTGAGGTGGGAGGATTGCTTAAGCTCAGAAGTTTGAGGCCTGCCTGGGCAACACATCAAGTCCTAATTCTCGAAATTTTTAAAGTTTTAAAGATAATAAATTTCTTATATTTGAAAAACTCCTCCTGAAAAGCCTCTCATCTGAATCTAAACTCAAGTATTCTTATTGCCTCTTTTCTGAAAGTTCATGAGAAAAATATTACCGGTTCAGACTTTTCAGGAGGGAAGAGCATTTGCTTGCCTTATATTGACATGACTTAGTGCTTACTTTTTGAAGTGGATTTTAAAAATTGGGTACTATAACAAAAGGGAGGGAGCCACTTTTTTATGGACACCCTATAGTTGTATAGTTCTAAATCTAAACATTTTATATTCCCCTCTCTTGGAAAATACCTACAAGCTATAAGCCACCAGGTACACAGACTACACAGTTAGTTGGGTTAGCCCTCTCACAGTCTTTGAGGTGAATTAGAGTCCAGCCATTATTATCCTCCTGAGTTATTTTGAAATAGTTTTTTTTTTTTCTTTTTTGGTACATTTTGGCTACAGTGTTGGTGGTAGAATATACTATGATATGGATCATCTCTACTTCCGTATTTATTTATTTCTAGACCTCACCAACAGTCTGCTTTTTTCTCTTCGACCTTTCTTTTCCTACAGGATGTCCTATATGTAGTCATGCACTTTGTATTAATATATTAGAAATCTACAGATCTGCTTTATACTTTTTATACTGTTGGATACCTATAATCAAAACTTTTACTAGGGTATTGAATAAATTTAGTTTCATTAGAAAATAAAAAATAAAAATAATAAATTTCTATTCAACATTAGTAATATAATTAGAAATTATAATATATCACACATATGTATAGATACAAAAACACATGCACAATATAGATGGGTGTTTATGTATAAATATTCACAAAATCTCCAGCCAGCCAAAATTTTTAATCTTTTTTTAGTTGCTACTTAAAACTTACCAGTTACTTCACTGCCTAAAAATGGAGATAGCAAGTCTCAGGTCTGGGGAGCAGGCTCTTTTTGTTCTGGAAAGAAGCTCTGGAGTGGCCCTTGTTAGTTAAAGGCAAATAGACAGCTAATGCTCTGGGGGAAGAGAGTCAAAGAATCTCATTTGTGGTTGCCCATGCCATGCTTCAGTCACGCAGCGCCAAGGAGCATCTAGGGCAGAATGTGATGGAGCTCCTGCCCCTTTCTCTTTCGAGCAATTAAAGCTGTTAGCACAGCTTCACTAATGCAATGAGATGGTCCCCACTGAGGTGTGTTAATAGGAAAGGACACCAAGAAACTTCAAAAGGGAGAATCCCATAGAAACACTGGAATTCCTACTGATCCAAAAGGCAGAAAGGGGCTACAATTATTAATCTGAATATTAACATTATTTTCCCTGGTGGCAAGGGATCATAGAAGATAGATGATTAAATGCACATATGTATTTCCTAGTGCTTATAAATTGTAAAGTTTAGAGTGAATTACTAATATATAATGCATACATATAAAACCTTAAGGTGAATTTATGCTTAAAAGTCCATAGCATCTGAATTCAGATTTTAGAATATAGAGGTATAGACATACTGCTTTGCACTCTTGAGGAAAATTTTGACTTGTTCAACTGCAGTTGTAGACTGTATCCATTTGTGAAAGGCGCAGATCTATACTCGAGCTCAAACTTTGTAAGAATCCTAACCTGACTACTTAGCCCACTGCAGATGTCAATCCTACTGAAATGAAAAGTGGATGTCACAAACCAAACTGGGGATTCTTATCTCAGATCAGTCAAGATATCTGGATGTCATAATCCCAAGGCAGACACAACAGAAACCAACTGTAGCCATCCCGATGCTTGCCTAATATAATCGGCAAGCCAAGATAGTTCCAGTCACTCTAATAGTTTGCTTTCCCAATATGGGACATATATGGAATGTGGCCCTTGATTTTATAAGCCCATCCTATATTCCCACCCCTGAAACTCCTACTGAAGCCTAGACTCTCTGCTGGTTGGGTTTCCTGCCTTTATTCTCAGAACAGTCACTATGCTCTTTCTAAAGCATGTATCAGTTCTACTTATCCCACAGTGTTTGGTTTCTAGTCTATATTTTTTTAAATTAACACTACAAGTGAATTGTATTTCACTAAATATGCTTATTAATTGGCATTAGGTCAGAATACATTTCTCTTGGAAACATTCTAAAGGAGAATCCTCCTTGCTGGGGCAATCACTCACCCTTCTCCACACTGAACCTACCAAAAGGAGATAGAAAAGGAAGGTGGAAAGGCATACTCAAATCTTAGCATCTCACAGAAGTGTCAAAAACAAGCAGCTCTCATTTCTACAAAGAAAATTTTGGCAGGAAATATGAGCAATGCCTTTATTGAAAATAAGCAAGTCTATTTTTAAGCAAATTTGTATTCATACATTGAAATGCATAGACTTTACAATAATTTTGAGTGAACTTAGGAGAAAATTAATTTTCTCAGTTTTCTCATCTGGAGGGCTATAAATGACTCAAATAGATTTTGAAAAGCTGTCATAATAAAATTAAATCACAAATGGGAGAGTATATGTGGGTATAAAAGAATAGCACAAATGAGTCCATATTATCTATCTACAAATTAGACATACAATAGAAAACCAGAAGTAACTCTATAAGAAAAGATTCAAGCCCTGTCACTAGAAAATATATCTCATATAGAAAAATAGCGTACATCTATATGTTCTATCCCTTGATTATACACTGGAACTATTCTGTTTAAGGAGGCAAGTACATACCTAATTCAAAAGGGAATGAATTAAGACAGGATATTTTTTTTAAGGTAGTAAAACACATACTGCTATAAATGATCCAACATTTGATCCCACGTGTATGCTATCTTGTTTCCTTTCTAACTTAAAAAAAAAAAAAAAGCCACTGAAGTAACACTGTTTTTCTTGTAGAACTGTCAGAGAAATAATATGTAAGTATAATTCAGCTAAAAGAATAGTTCTTTTCAGCTCAGCGCCTGTAGCTCAAGCAGCTAAGACGCCAGCCACATACACCAGAGCTGGTGGGTTTGAATCCAGCCAGGGAATGCCAAACAATGACAACTACAACCAAAAAATAGCCAGGAGTTGTGCTGGGTGCCTGTAGTCCCAGCTACTCAGGAGGCTGAGGCAAGAGAATCTCTTACACCCAAGAGTTGGAGGTTGCTGTGATGCCACGGCACTCTACCGAGGGTGATAAATTGAGGCTCTGTCTCAAAAAAAAAAAAAAAAAAAAAAAAAAGAATAGTTCTTTTCATGTGGAATTCAGCTAAAAGAATAGTTCTTTTCACGTCTACTCTATATCTCTGTCCATGTCTTCTAACAAAGGTAGTATGTCCAACCTGTTTTGACTATTAGCTATTATTTGAAAATCTATGCTATATATTTCAAAGAAATATCAATACATGAAATGCAGAAATATCACCTCTCTAGAGTATGTACCCACTAAATGGAGAAAGCCTTCAGAGTGCATTTTTATCTTTTACTTTTAACAACATCAGTCATATCATAAAGATTTCCAAAGCAGAAAATATAATTGTGGAAATTTTTTTAAATTAATGAGAATATTGAAAGAAAAAGAAAAGAAAACTATTCTAATGTGTATAGAAGTTCTCATAAAAGTCAAAACACCAGGAAACTATGTAATTGGTGAACACGTTGGTATGAAACATAAGATTCTATCATCGTATCACCACTGTTATTCTTCTTTTGTCTTGTTACTCTAAGAACAAATGTTTACAGAAAAAACATTAATGACTTCCTTTTCAAATTCTATTTTCTATGTTTCTAACCTCAACTCACTATTTAAATGTAACAAGATTCTGTTTTCCTTTAAAAGGCAGCACTTTTTTAAAGCTATTATCATTAGAATGCCGCCTTGATTTTTATTTTTCCTGACATTATGTTATTTGGGTTACATTTACTGCCCAGTGTCCAATGACATTTGCAGAGGGCTTCAAGAACTAAATTTTATCTTTTATAATATCAGCATAAATACAATTTCATAAATGAGAAAAAGGGTCATGATTAGAGATAACAGCTAAACGTCAAATAATGATAGGTTAAAAATTCGGAGTCTAACTTAGAATACCATTAATACTTCAAACCTATATTCTGACTTAACTTTAAAGCTTTCCACCTTCTTCCTCCCTTCCCCATTCCCATGAACTAGCATATTGGTTATTCACCAAACCTGTAAAACATCCCAACCATATGGCAAGGTCCTGATTTTTAGTAAAATGTGGTGGGTAGATACATAATTTTGCCCAACTTGGGTAACAGGATTTCTGAGCATGTGAGGTACTGCTTTAAAGTAATGAGGCTGATCCTCATGTACAGCTTGAAGCAGGGAAGGCGTGATGATAGTTAAGGACAAGTTTAAACAAGTTTTGACCTGGAATAACAGTGCTCCGAAGGCTGAACAGCCCGGGCTTGACATGGTGACACAAAAACACACACACAAACACACATAGACACACATGCACATACAGAGCCCACGTTTAAAGCAAATAATTTAGAATTTCAAAATTACAGTAAAAATATTCTTAGCATGAAAAAATTTTAGAATAAACTTAGATTTTAAAAAGTTATCTGTATGTGAAATTAAATCTACATAAGAATACATGACCCATTAAAAGCTAGAGAGAATAAAGCTGTATCAATAAGGATTTTTGAAACTGATCTCAAAAAGTTTATCAAGAAAATAAAAGACTCTCATGATACTTCAACCTATTGGAGTATCAACATCGAGTCTAGAGCACTTTTAGTTACTAGATTCTTGGTCCTACCCCAGAACTGCTGAATATGAATAGAGCAGAGGAGACCTAAGTGGTTCTGATGGTGTCAGGCTTGGAAACCACTTACCTGAAGGCAATGTCGAAGATAGGATATTTTGTGCATCCAAATAAAGAATAGAAGGAAAGATGGCTAAAGGGTTAAATTCATTTTTTAAAGAGTTAAATTTAGTCAAAGAATCACATTTGCTCTAAAAGAATAAAAAAGGCATTTATGTAAAATACATATAAAATATATCCAGAAATTCACAATAGTTATCTTGAGAGAAGAGGCACAGGGAAGAGAAATGCTACATTTATGCTTTATTGCCTCCCTCCCAAAAAAATCTGAATAGAGAATTTGACAGAGTTGGATTTGGGTTATACAAATGTTTATCCTAATATTATCTGGAATATTTATGCTAATAGTTATGCTAATAATATCTGGAATATTTCATCATTTTAAAGTAAGAAAAAGAAGAAGCACATTCCTATTCCATGTAGGAAAATGGGAAACACAAAGCGAGGAAGGAATATGATACAATCACTGAACAATGATAACAACGATTTGACTTAAGAGATTTTAGCATTAAGGAATGAGGAGAAATAAATCTGAACTGATGGGAGAATCTTGATGGTGGAATACTTATGGAACCAGGCTAAGAAATACAAGAAAAGACAGTGTTTACATTTAGAATATAATTTTCTATTTTATTTGAAATTTTTCAACTAAATGCCTATTGCAAGCAAACTTCAGTAGCTGCCCTTTCTTCTATAATGGCTTCTTACAGAACTGAAGGTAACTCATGCCCTACCTCAGCCTGGTAGTTATCATAGAAACTATCTAAAATGAATCACACAGAGAAAAAGAACTGAAAAAGAACAAATAGCAGATTAATATTTGTAACTAGAGTCCAGAAAAATAGGAGAGAGTGTTAGGAACAGAAGAAGTATTTTAAGACATAAAGGCCAAATAAATGATAAATGTTAGAACCCAATATATCTAAGAAGTTCAGTGAAACTCAAGTTGGTAAATCCCTCCCACTAAACATATAAAAAGCATATGGTAACCAAATTTCAGTAAAGTGGTTAACTGTAAAATCAGCAGAAAAAACTCAAGACATAAAATCCAAAAATTTGGTAAATGTTAGAACCTAATATATACAAGAAGCTTGATGAATCTCAATAGATAAATCCTTCCAATAAAAACATAAAAGGCATATCATAGCCAAATTTCAAAAAAGTGATAACTTTCATCTCATAAAATCAAACAGAAGAAAACGTATTACATGAAGAAGACTTTAAGAATAATGCCCAATGTTATATTAGAAAGTTGTGAAGATGAGAACATCTCTATAGTCTGGGGGGGAAGCTATTAACATAGTTCACAGATTTTTGTACTCAATGAAAATATCTTCAATAATGAAGATGAAATCAAGACTTCAGCATGCCTGTGGTCCCAGCTACTTTGGAGGCTGAAACAGAAGGACAGCTTGACCCTAGTGAGCTCAAGTCTAGCCTAGGCAACATAGTGAGACCCTATCTCTAAAATAAAAAGAATGCTTTAACAAAAGAAATGTTGAGGGAGTTCTTCAGGCAAAAGTAAAACAATTCAAGTGGACACTTGGATATATTAAGAAATAAAGAATGTAAAAGCCCCTACATATATGGGTGAATAAAAAGAAATTTTTTCTCATTTTTACATCTCTTCAAAAAATAATTATTAAAATACATATATAACTTTATTTTCTGAAGATACTAACTTGTTAAAACAAAACATATGACAACAGTAGTACAAAAACAGGATAGATAAATAGAAACATATAATGTAATTTCCTTACATTAAAACAAAGTAACATTACTCAAGGATGCATTATGAAAAGCTAAATTCATATACTGAACATCCTAGAGCAACTACACATACATTTACACACAAAAACAAAACAAAAAGATATAGCTAATAAGCTCATGATAGAAATAAAGTGAAATTACAAAAAAAAAAAAAGAAAGAAAGAAAACACTGTTTTGTACAATAGAAAGCAGAAAAAAAGCTGAAAGGAAAAATAACAGGTGACACAAATAGAACACAACTGCCAAGATAGAATAATTAACCCAATTGTCATATTGGAGGACAAAGCAGTGCCCAAATACATTCTTTCTAAAAGACAGCATAAAAGACAGATAAGTTAAGAGCAAAAGGATGGAAAACAGTATTTCATGACAACATATGAAAAGAAAGTTGGAGTAGCTATATTAACGTAAAATAAAGTAGACTTCCAAACAAAGCAAAGAAATTGGAAGTTCTGCATGTAATTGTTGGGAACGTCAACTGATGCAACCATTATGGTAAACAATTTGGAGTTCCTACAAAAAATAAAAAATAGAATTGCCATAGGATCCATCAATCTCATTTATGGGTAGATAGCCAAAAGAATTCAAAGTAGGATCTCAAAAGATACTTGCACACCCATGTTAATGACAGCATTATTTGCAGTATCCATGAGTAAGAAGCAATCCATGTGTCCATCAACAGATAAATGAATTTTTAAACTGTGGTATATGCATACAGGAATTATTATTCAGCCTTGAAAAGGAAGGAAATGCCTATCACATAAATAAACATTAGAAACATTAGCTAAGTGAAATAAGCCAGTCATAAAATGACAAATACTGTATGATTCTAGTCATATGAACTACCTAAGGAAATCAAAATTATAGAAACAAAGTAGAAAAGTGGTTGCCCAGGGTTGGGTACAGAAGAGGAGAGGAATTACTATGTAGTCAGTGTAGAGCAGGGGTCCTCAAACTACGGCCCGCGGGCCACATGCGGCCCACCGAGGACATTTATCTGGCCCGCCAGGTGTTTTTGCCACAGCTGCCTGTCCTGCTTAGCAGCCAACTCATCCCGGGCCACAGTGCGCATGTGTGGAATGTTCGCCAACTCTCCAACTCCATTCCTTCTCTCTGTCTCTCCCAGCCCCTCCTTCTCTCTGTCTCTCCCCGCTGGGTGTTTTTGC